>ONZP01000012.1:0-126089 GCA_900312805.1 Fusarium torulosum | reverse complement strand
CCGCTAACCCCTCCAGCCCCATCGCCCTCTTTCCCGGCCCGTCCAGAACGTCCTCCGCAGGCCGACCCACATGCTCCGACTCCCCCGCGCCGCCAGGGAAGTCCGGCCCCGGCGTGCCCCGCTTGAAGGCTGAGCGCTGCCGGGCCATGTACTCTGCGTTTTGCTCCGTGACGGGACATACGGGGATGTAGAGAACGCTTGAGTCGGTGGGTCCGTTCTGGACTTTGTCGACGGAGTGGATGGCTAAGGTTGTTAGCATGGATCTTGCTTGAACCAGAAAAAGAGAGGGACTTACTGTCGCAGTGCCATGCTACGTAATCTCCAGGTCGAATCTCAGGCACGTGTACCATGGACTTCTTCAGCTCCAAATGCGGGTGCAACTCATCCGTCAGCTCCTGTCCCTTCCCCATCGTCGCACCCTGTAGTTCACTGTCCATGTTCTCCCCCATAAACTCCCAGTTTTTCTCATCCAGGTATTCCCTCCCCCTGGAAAACTTCTTTGCTTTGAAGAACGGTCTGAGCATCACATACGCCATAGACAGCTTCACGAGCGGATTGACCAGCAGCGTTCCCTCACCAGGCTTAGTATGGCTCATGCTCATCCATCCCTGCCACGTTCTAAACATTGAACAAGCGCCCAGTCCATCGTAGCGGTTGTTCACAGCATCTACACGGCCACTTGCATCCCAGGGATCATACTGATCGTAGTTCCCCTCGAGGATGCGATCGTACACGCCTCCGCGGCCGTACCCTTCTTTCTCCCAGCGCTCAACGCTGCCGCCGTCGATGTGAGGACCTAGAGCGAAGGAAGCATCGCCGGGTTGACGGATGCGGAGACGGTCGGCGTAGCTGAAGGGGTGGTCGAGAGAGATGACACTGTCGGGGTCGGACTTGTGCCATAGGAGGGACATGAGGTGATGCTGGACGCGGAGGAGGTTGGGGTGGGAGCGGGCTTGGAGTTGGGGGAGGGACCAGTAGAGTTCGTAGACTTGAGGATCATGGGGAGGAAATGCTGAGATCGTCAGTGATGAGCTTCAAGTGATAGAGCGTGATATTACCTCTTGTAGAAGGATTCTTCTTAACATAATCCTCCACGATATCCTTATACCCCCTCGCCTCATCCTCAGGGATAACGCCCCTAACAACAACAACACCTGTCTTCTTGATCTCATCCTTCAAATTCCTTAAAACCTTTCCATTGGCCTGCAAGTCCTCATACTCAATCTGCGGCACGGCCCTCGGGCCTCTCTTCCCAATGATGCCATTCTCTCTCTTCAGTTCTCTCAGCAGTGACTTCCAGCTCCGCACGATTTTATTTTCTCGTCCTTGGACAATCTCTAGTTTCCTCTCACGAAAGCGATCAGGAAGAGGTTCTTTTTTCGTGCCTGAGAGGGATGCGAAAGAGTCTGAGATGTTGCCTTCTTTCTTGGAGACGGTCGCCATGCAGCGCTTCAAGCCTAGGCTTGCGCCTTGTGTTCTAGCTAGAGATGCGCGCAGCATTGTGAATAGAATTGCGACACTAATTAAAAGTGATATAATAGGTAAAGGCAACCGGAGCAGTGAAGATATTAACAATACGCAAAAGCTGACGACGGAGTGCCGTGGAGTGATGTCTTATATCCCGTCGTGAGGAGACGCGGCATTTCCCTATTCGGAAAGTCCGTGATGAATAAGACGGCGGAGATTTTCGTGGGGGGATACTTGTTGTGGAAAGGTGTGGCTTGTGTAACCACAGAAGCAGAGTTTGTGAGACGAGATGGGTTGGTTGAAGATGAGCAAAATAATCGGGATTGACCTGACACCAAGATGTGCAGCAACAGAAATATTCAAGCACTCTGCTGCCGTTGGTGGACTATGGTCAGCGAATTATTTCTGTCAATCACAACTGGAGTCCTAGATTCTTTTCTACGGACTACCCTGAAGAGGCACTATGAAGAAGACTTGAGAATACAGTGCTGTGATGTCTTCTCGCTGTGTCAAGTGGGACTGAATTGAGGGAGAAATGTACCGTTTAATCATTGAACTAGATTAATACGCACATAAGACATGATAGGCTTTTATGTTACACTTGGTGCGTCTTCAATAACATGTTTATGTAACTCCTAGTTATTCCTGAGCTTTTCGCTCCCTTTCTATCTGAGTGTGAGTTTCCTTAGTGACAACAAATAAGTTTGTATACACGACGTCTCAGAAGCCATACAGTGTAGAATGTCTCAAACACAGTACTGCCGGGTAACGCAACCGTCATCAAGACCAACACCAATATCAACAAAGACAGTGAACATCAACACCACCAAAACATCAAATCTTATAGCATCAGATCACATATCACGTTAACAAAGACACGCAATTGAACAAATAAAAATACCCAAGTATGTCAATTCCCCTTCAATCCACTAATGCTGTCTCCACACGCGCCCTCATACTATACCTGTATTATACAAACCACCAACGAATAAAATAAAACAAACAAATAATCCACAAAACACCCTAGCTCCTGTTTGATGAGTTCATTCCCTTATCAACCATCCATTCATTCCTCCCCAACTCCTAATGCTTTCAATCGAGGTCCCCTAAAGCCCTCTTCATACGCTCTTTTAAATCTCTATTCTCCATCTCCAAGCCTCCCAGTCTCTGCCTCGCCGCGTGCCGGTCCTGGTTCCTCCCCTCGCGCTCCATCTTGAGCTTGTACTCCATGTCGCGCAGGCGGAAGAGCCATCTGTTGTCGTTGGCACCGCTGGCGTTTTCCTCGCTGAGGGCCGCCATGTCCCTAAGGCCGAGACCGCCGGCGGAAGATCCCGGGAGGGCGGTTGTGGTGTGTGCCCTTGTCATGGTGGAGCGTGATCTGGAACGACTCGTGCGGTCGCGGTTCTGGTCACCTGGGCCGCGCGGGACGGATGGTGAGGGTGAGTGTGGGACGAGAGCGTCGGAGCTGTCTCTTGCTGAATGAGCTGCGCGCGCTCGCACGTCATTAGCGGTGCGCAGTGTGGTGTTTTCAACCTTGAGTTGGCGGTATGCTTCTTCTAGACGATTGTACCGAGCATCATGACTCATTGTCCCAGTAGCGATGGAGTTTCTAACCATCGTCTCCAAGCGATCCAGTTTCTTGGTACGTGTCTCAAGATTGCTCTCAAGACTCTGATACTCGCGGTGCAGGTCACGCTCCACTGACTTGATCCGCACTTCGAACGATCCGACCATGTTCTCGATAGCTTTGACCGCGGCCATCAGGTTCTTAGAGAAGCTGGGCAGTCTGTTTGCAATCACCTCAATCGATGGTAGAACCTGGCGATCAATAAGTGAGTTACCGTGAACCCATTCTCTACCACACAAGTGGCTGAGCTTGTGCCACAGTTGAAGCAGCAACTCGTTGCGCTCCTGCAATTGATCACGAGCTGTTTGCTCGAGCACTGCAATCTTCCTGCGATCCGAGCTCTTGTTCGTCTCCAGCTCAGCAATACGCATATCCTGACTGCTGGCGGTGCGAGTAAGATGCTGGTGTGACTTCTGGAAAGTTTCGTACTGTGACTTTGTGTTTCGGTGGGCGAGGCGCTCCTTTTCAAGCAGCTCAGCAAGCTTGCGACTCTCGAGAGCATGCGATTCAAGTAAAGAATCGCGCATCTTGATAATACGATCCTTCTCCACCAGGGCTGCCTTGCTTGCATCAAGGTCTCGGATTGTGTTCTCGAGCTCACGTTGTAGCTTGGCAATAGACTGTAAAACGTTAGCATACATACTCCCACGACAGCGAGACCACGTACCTTGAGAAGAGAAGAGCGGGTACCATTGAGGTCACCCAGAGCCTCACGAAGGTTATTCTCGAGCTCCATCAGCCTCTCCTTCCACTCTGTCGCCTCAACCTCCCTCGACGTCAGGTTCTTACGCAGACGACGCGCCTCATCCTTGGCAGCCGAAGCCTCCCTGTTGAGCTCGTTGACGAACTGCTGCACCTCCTCCTTCTCTTGGTCTGCAACGATCTCACGTTGGTGACGCTCCTGTTGGAGACGGCTCTCCAACTCCTTGACTCGTTCCTTTTCATCGCGTATGCTCTGCTCGGCGTTGGCCATGGCAGCCTCAAGGTCTCCGATCCGGATCTTGTCTCCCTCTTGCTCTTCCCGTAGGAATGCAATCTCCCCTTGAGATGACTCTTGTTGCACAGATAGACGTTGGTTCTTATCGTTGGCTTCCATGAGTTTCTGCTCTAGATCCTCAAGCTCCTTGTTGGATGAATCCAGCTCCTGTTCGAGCTGCTGGATACGGCGCAACTTGTTCTCCTGGTCGTCTTCAAGTCGTATCAAGGCCTCACTCATCTTGCGCATCTCTTCCTGTAAGGCGTCAAAGTTTTCTGAGCGGTCCTGGAGGTCTGCTTGCACTCGTTGCATCTCTTCGGCTTGTTGATCGACCTCTGACTCCAACGCATCAATCTCCTCCTGCGCCTCCTTCCTCAGCGATTCAAACTCGTTCTCCATCTCGCTTTGTTCGCGGAGCGCTTCGTCGCGTTCGGATTGCAGGGCCACAAGATCATTCATGGCGTTGTTGAGGTCCTCCTGGAGAGTTATCGCTGCCTCTTCGGCCTGTCGCTTGCCGTCAATAGCAGTCTCGAAGTCCTCCATGCAAATCTCAAGCTCGCGCTGCAACTCTTGATTCTGCAGTTTGACTTCGCTGATCTTGTCGCGCATATCGGCCATCTTGTTTTCGATCTCCTCTCGCTCGACCTCATCCTCGATTTGAGTCCGTGTTCTCATGCTACCGCGCGATTGAGGCCTATCGTGACCACCAACCTGTGAAGCCGATCGATCGAGGAGGCTGTCGATAGTTGAAGGGGCAGGCCGACCTCGTCGCTGAGCCATCTTGAGATCCTCAATCTCCTGGTAGAGGCGCTCCTTTTCGCGGTTCCTCGAAGTCAGCATGGATGTCTGCGCACCGACCTCACGCCTTAGCTCAGCGTTTTCGTGACGTAGCTGTTCACTCTCTCTGCGAAGCTCATCAACGAGGGTCGTGGCCGCGCTGAAGTTGCCATTTGAGCTTTCCATATCGTTCGACATATTAGAGACAGGCCGGATTGGTGACAGGTTACCATCGCGGTGCTTTTTGGTAATGTTGTAGATGTTTGTGGTGTGATGCAAACCTCCCTGTCCGCCATTAAGAGAGGACACGTCCTGCTTCAGCCTGAACACCTCCTCTCGTAGTCGCTTGTTTTCGTCGTCGGCTTGTTCTCTACGCGCGGTCTCCTGTTCGAGGAGATCTTTCCAGACATCGGCTTCTTCTTGTCTCTCCATGTTTTCGCTCGTTCGTTCACCCAGCGACCTAACGATGTCCGCAAACTTCCGTCTCTCATTCTCCTTGGTTAAACTTTCCGACCGTAGCCGCTCAATCTCCTCTGCATACTCCTCAACCCGTTCCCGCAGAAAGATAAGCTCTTCTTCCCGCTGAGCCTCCTCTTCTCCCATTCGGGCCGTTTGGTCTGTCGAGGATGTACCACTGTGCGCGGTACTTGGTCGTTCTCCCTCGTCTCTGACCTGTTTCTCCAATTCTTTGACCCTCCTTCGCAGAACCTTATTGTCGCGCTGCAGTACCGCAAGGCCAGTCTTGAGGTCGACATTTTCTGAGATCATCTCCTTAATACCCTCTTCCGATAGCTTGTCCAGACGATCGCTCAAGAACATAACTTTGAGCTTCAGATCAAAATTCTCCTTAGACAGCCTCTCAATCGTACTACTCTGCTCTTTGAGGGTCAGGTTCTTTCCGGACCTGGCCGTAGTTACCGACCCCATGGCGATTGATGAAGGTTGACGAGGGGTTTCCAGACCGCCTTTGTACTTGTACTCTTTGGCCAGAGATTCCGGTACCTGGACGTTTCTAACATGTCGCGCAATAACAGTATCTGTAGGCGCCGTGGTGAACCCTTCCTTAGAGGGCTTTGGTGTGGAAAGCAAATCATGGGGTCGCGGCCGTTCGGGACTATCGACTTCGGGTAGCGGCTCGAGTTGCGGTAATGAAGTGTCGGTGTAATCCTCAGCGCCAAATGCCGATCCGACGCTGCCCATGCTTCCTATACGGATGGTCCGTAGCATTGGGTTGCTTGGGTTCCGTAGTAGACCCATCGCAGGAACTGCACCTCCAGATTGAAGAGCGTAATCTGTGCCAAGGCCAACGGTCATGTCACTTCCTTCGTGAGATTCAGGGTTGGTTGCAAATGAAGACGTGGATGAACGCTGGCTTCCAAAGCGACTGCGCAAGTATTTGGGTCGTCGACTTCGCAGTGCTTGTCCGGGGGTACTGCCAGCATCGACCTTGTCGGTCAGGGAATGAGTTCTCGATAAAGGGGCTTCGTTATCGCCAGCGCTAGATACTTGTGAGCTTTCCTGCTCGGTGTCCTGGTTCTCGCTTTCATCGTAGCTTGTGTTGTGGTTCTCCCCAGACTGGCTCGCCATGCTGACAGCGCGCGAAATGGTCCTCCTAGTAGCGGCGGCGGTGGGAGATGAAGAGAAGGCCTCAAAGGTGGAAGTGTCTATGGTTCCAGTTACATCTTGTTCGTCCTCCGGCTGCTGCTGTTCCTGCTGCTGCTGTTGCGCTGGCTGAGGGGCGGGTTTTTTTATGGGAGAGTCGAACTGGAACGTGTCGTCGATGCCTCCAGCCAGGTTCGTGGATGCGGTAGGAATGGGCGATAAGGCGGGCAGAAAACTAGACTCCACGTCTCCCAGGTGGCGTCTAACGTCCTCCTCGGTTAATGAATCGTCGTGGGCACGGGTGAGATCGACAGAGATAGGGTCGAAGTAGCTGGTCTCAGGGGCAGAATGTCCAGGGCGATGCAGGAGCATGGAGTCGTCGTGTCTTGTGGAGGTCGGGGGGTTGCTCTGCGGGTTTGACCGAGTCTGGGATTTTGCATGCGTATCATCAACTGTAATGGCGATGTCGTGTGGAGATACCACTGATTCCGTGGCCGAATTCGTTGTCTGTGCATGCGCTTGCGACGTGTCGGCGACTGTATCGTCAGTCATGTCTGATGTCTCGGCGGTCTCGTGGTCGTCATGTCCGTGTGAGACGCGATGGGCTGTCTGCGGACGTGAACCGTCGTTGTTGGTGTTGCTATTGCTGGGGCTTGAGGCCTGAGCCCTTGGGCTTTGGTCGCGGTCTTGCTCATCGTTGGCCATGATGCATTGCGACGGCCGCGATGCGAAAGCAGCTGCAGCTGTGATTGAATTTTGGTTGCTGATGTCAATTGGGGGTTTTTCGATCTAAGGGAGGGAAATGGCCGGGTATTGGGTGTTTGAATGTTATGCCTGGGGCCTGGGCGTTGATTACCCCCCAAAACTCCTCCCTAAAGTGAAAACCTGACGGGACCCGAGTGCGCTAAATTGACTATTACTGCTGGGTGCCGTTGAATGATCTGAAGAGCCTACCAATGGGAGACCTCGTATCGGTGGCCTGTCCATTTAGCGGCGGCTGGAGGGGGGATAGCGGGGCTTGTCCATGTGGTCGTTGCTGGGGACAACCATTGCCAGCACATAAGCATTTGCTAGCCTTCTAACAGAGTCCAGTTAACGATTGAATAATGGTCTCTGAATTGAGGGCATTTATTCTTCTTCCTCTTCTCCTTCTTCTTAATGCAGCCCACGGATCCAACTCAAGTGGTCATCATGCTGAGAGCCAATGTGGTATTCAGAATCACAACTGAAACAGCTATTGAGCGCCGTCTTACACTGAATGGCGCAACATTGAAACCAGGGTTGGAGCCGAGATAAAGTCTGACATCGCTAATCGAGGAGGGAATTCGTATCGTAGTGAAACAGAGCTTTACGTCCATTCGATTTGTGGGTTGAGTGGATGATATTCGCATCTCTCTGTGAGCAACACATTCACATGTCACGCATAACCTCACAAGCATCTGAATTCCCAAGAAGTAATTGGTAATTGTGTCATATTAATTCATACTAGCTCATTATCGCTCTGATCTTCCATGATCATTATATAATTAAATATTCTCCTTAGTTGGAGTACTTAGGGTCAACCTTGGATCTGCATCATTGTCAGCCACAACTCTGTATACGCCACTCAGGGATGCCACTTACCCGGATGACTTCTCGTACTGGCTGCGGGCAAAGTCGGTGGCCTTCTCCTGGTTGTCCTTGGAGATGTTGAAGCCGGCCTTGTCGTTAAGGAAAGAGGCAGCTGAAGTGAGGGTCAGTATGTGAACATGATATGGCTCTCTGGGAGGATCTTACCCTTGTCACCATAGTCCTGGTTGTTGTTGTTGTTGTTGGTGGTGGTGGTGCTGTCGCTCTTGGAAGCATCAGAGCTGCCACCCATAGCCTTCTTGACGAAATCCATTATGATGTTTGTGGGGGGGGGAAAGGGGTGGTTTGTAAAGTGTTATGAAGTGGTTGAGTGTAAAGTAGTTGATGTAATGATGAGAGGGGGAGACTTAGAGCAGCAGCACTCGTCCTTCTTATACTTTTGTCTGAGCCGGATCTAATAATAGTGAAACCCTTTCCAGCTTGGTTCAAGTCATGGAATGGAGAAATAACCCGCAGATCGCATCTTGATTCCTGTCATTTCCCACGCGCTGCGCTGCCCATCATTCCCCCCCTCTTTCGTCATCGCCAATAGATCCTCCCACTATACTTTGCAGGGGTGCACAAGCTCTAGATTCTACGTCACCGAGACCCTGAAATGCCCAGTTTACACGGTACAAACTGCCGAGTATCAAGGATGCACTGTATGTCCTGGTGAGATCTCGGAAGAAGCGGCCTTTGGGCTTTCATCATGATTGTTTCAACATGTGAAGTTTCGAATCTTGCTCTGGAATCGCACTCGATGATTGTCGCGATACCTTTCCACCTTCAAGCTTACGTGGGGCTCGTCTTAATCCTGCACAGCTGAATGACCTGAGCTAGCGACACCGCCGTGCAGAGGGAGCTGAAAGGACTGCGCTTGCAGAGGTGGACTCGCTACAAAGTGAATGCTTGTGAGCATGTGCGTGATGAAGCTAAAGAGAATCAAGTAAGGCGTTGATGTGCTATGAGGTTCTAGATCTTCTCTTCCCTCAACAGAGGCTGGAAAGTTCAGAGGCAGCCGACCATCATGATAATAACCAAATCCGATTGATATGCATAACTGTTGCCGTGTATTTCCATGTCAATTACCAGTTCCGGTCTATACTACTCAAACTTATGATTTCGCCTCTGTAAATGCACCATATACTGTTCCGTTCTGTTCTGCTCAATCCTACAGTGAAAATAAACTCCTTCCCGTGCAGGCCAATGCATCTCGTATTAAATCATTCAACTCCGTGGCTTTTCATCTGCCATGCATCGTTAATTCGTTATTAAAATGCAATTATTGTTCCTTTATAGACATGTTTAATCGTGTGCTGGCTCATTACGAGTTGACAAAGACCTGGTACGCCATAATCATGACCCAGACGAAAAAGAGAGTGCCGATGAGAGCCATCGCGAAAATTAGCTGCCAAGATTGACCTATCGATTTATTAGCAGTTGGACTAGAAGTAGTCGAAGGGGAACGTACAGATGCTTCGCTGTTGAAGCCACGCCATCGTTGCAACACTGGTGCCCTTGGGACTCTTCCCAAAGACCTGGACATCACACACGCTTTGGATAGACCCGTCGGGTCCAAACAGCTGCATCGCAACGACGACGAGTCCCGTAAGCCATAGCACAAAGAACATAAAACCGCCGACCATGACTATCGCAGGGAGAAGTCGTCGCTGGGAAATGAGCCAGAAGATACCGACGATGAAGAGGATCGAGAGCGAGGCGACGGTGATGAAGTATGGGAAGTACCTGCCTCTGTTAGCCATTGTCTTAGAAGCGATGATTTGTGAGCTTACCAAGGAATGCCGAGCTCGAGCTGCTCCTGGACCTGGATAAAGGTCGCAAACACGCCAATGATGCTCGTGGAAGCGAGAAGGATCACAAAGATCCAGAAATTCAACTGCAGAGGCGGCCAGTTGTATGTTCGAACATGCGTCGAAGGTGGAGGACCGTCGTAGGTCATTGAAGACCTGTTGTAGCTCGTTCCCGTCCATCCTGTTGTTCCTGTCATCCCTGACGTTCCCGTCGTGCCGGTCAAGCCGGTAAGTGTTGATTTGGCAACCATGTTGAAGATTCGGTGTTGAAGTGCCTCCAAGCGTAAATTAACAGCTTATTCGAACGAACAATCGCTTTGTTCTCTCGAAATCGCCGAGATTTAAAACACTTCTGATAACCCAAACAAACACGCGTCTGTCGCTCCTAATTGACTGCCACGTTGCTAAGCAGCCCCGCCGATCGCGGCGCGTATATCGACCAGTAAATCTGACGTGCCTTGAGTTTCGAAGATCGGATGCCTCAATAGCAATTTGCGTTGATACCTCGCGCGTTATCGAAGTCGCTTTGTCGAGAAATAGTGGTGATTTTTAAATCCCGCGTCGGCAGATCCGGGGGTGGAGTTTTTTGCTATGCTGGCGGAGGATGTGACGTCGGGTTGAGATGCCAAGGGAAGAATACTGAGGCCTCTGATATCGCAGCGGAGCCAGCTATTAGGGTATTAATCAGGCGTAGATGATCATGAACAATGATATGTCACAGTTCAATCGCCGTTGCCGATTCCTGGGTATTCGAGAATTATCTGGCGGTCGAGAATAAATAGAAAGCAAAGAAGAGGATTGAAATAAAACAAAAGTCAATAGACAGGGGATGAATTTGATGATAGAGAAATCTGTCCAATTGATGTGCTGAGTGAAATTAAATTAAACACCCAATGCAGAATTTGGTGAGGCTTTCGCGAGGAGGTTGGTGGTCGCTGCGCGTGGCTGGGGACAGGGGAGTAACGCTGGAAAGGCTTCTGAATGGATGCACAGGGACACGTCGAAAAGTAAAGGATCCAGTCCCAGCCTTCGAGATGGTTTGTTTTATGAGATGATCGGTCAGGAGATCGAAGCATTGGCATTTATTTTGTGAGGTTGTCGATAATTCATTTCCAGTGCCGAATGTGCTCAGATAATTGAAGCTTGTGCTAAGGACACAGCCGGTAGAAATCTGTTACACTTCACATGAAACAACCAACAAATACTACAGTTCCCGAGGAAAGAAAGTGACGTTTTATTTCGAGAGCGATCTCGTAGTCCCGCTTGTATATGACATGCACCAACCCAATCATTCATTTCAACTCAAGGATATCATTCAGTCATCCGCAAACACAGACAGTACTCTCTATCAATGCATTCGCTCTACCCAAAGAAAACTCCCAACCCTATTTTAGCCTATAGCAGTGTCTCACCCAGAGCGCACCGCACCAGCGAGCAGCCAGCGTGGATTGTGTTCTGCTCAGCTTGCTTTCCGTCAGCCAGCTGGGGGTTCACCTCGACCAAGTCGATGGCGACGAGGTTGCCTGTCTCGTGCACGCTTTCGCAGATGAAGTCACCCTCACGGAGAGTAAGACCGCCGCGGACGGGTGTGCCGGTGCTGGGAGCCCACATGGGGTCGAGGGCATCGACATCGAAGGAGAGGTGGATGGGGGTGTCGTTGCCGATGTGGGCGAGGGCCATCTCGACGACGCGGCCAATACCGTGACTGTGAGTAAAAGGTTAGTAAAGAACAAAGTTGAGCAAGATGCGGATCAATCTTACCGGTCAACATCATGCATGCTGAAAGCCTTGATGCCATGCTCACGTAGGATCTTCTTCTCGCCAACGTCAACGGAGCGGAGACCGATGTACACCAGCTTCTTGACGCTCAGACGCATATCATCCCCGAGCCAGCCAAAGTACTCCTCATTGTCATCCTTGGCCAAACCAGTCAAGAAAGCAACAGGCATGCCGTGGATGTTACCGCTGTCGCTGCTCTCAGGTGTGTTGATGTCGGCGTGCGCATCAACCCAGATAACAGCGATCTCGCGGTTGAGGCGCTCGCGGGTAGCCTTGGCTGTTCCGGCAATAGTACCAATGGCAATGCTGTGGTCACCGCCCAGGGTGAGAGTCATGCGGCCCTCACGAGAGTGCTCGTAGGTGTGAGAAGCGATCTTGCGGGTAACGGCCGACGCATGGCGGGCCTTCTTCATGCCGCGGTAGTCGGGGTCTGACTCAGGGACGAGGTCCTCGAACTGCTGGACGGACTCGTCGCCGAACAGCTTGTAGCCGAGCTCATCGCGGATCTCAGTGAGGAGACCGGACTGGATGAGAGCGGCGGGACCAATGTCCACACCGGCCTTGGGCTGACCGCCGGAGAAGCCAACGGCGACGACGCCGACCTCATCGGGCTTGGAGAGGAAGCGGCTGTTGACGAGACCAGTGTTCATATTGGCGGTTTTGGGAGTGTAAGTGGCGGAATGTGGGGGATAGTCTAGGGATGACGTAGAAGCTACGATAAGAGATAAGACGTAGCAAAGAGTTGAGACTTGAGAGGCAGTGGTGTTTATGAGGTTGTGTCAGGAGATAAAGAAGTGAGAAGACAAGAACAAGCCCAACAAAGAGTCAGCGAGGAAGCCTCCATTTGTATTCGGGACGTTAATGGCACCGCCATCCTTCTTCTCGGCCTCTCTCTGTTCCACCTTGGACCTTTCTACCTTCTCGATAGGCTGCAATCGGCCGACGGCACAGACACTTCCTCTCTCACCCCCAAAGAACACGAGCCCTGGAAGCGGAATATGGATAAGGTAATAGCGTGTGCGTATGCGCGGGGGTATCTATTACATACAAAGTTCACAGTCAGAGACACGCAAAAGCGTGAAATGTGCTTTTAGAGTTGCTCTTTGTCAACGGCGTTTTTTGCGTCTTAGACGTGTGGTCATCCGACAAGCCCACCCCAGTTTGGGCTTGGAGGGGGTTGATTTCTGTGTTTCTGTTGGCTGGAGGCTGCAAGAGATAGCGCGGTCCCGCTAATCTGGGTCTGGGTAAAGGTGGTTTCTGTTACGCATATTTCTCCATCTTTTTTTTGCTTTCTCCCGCTGCGGCATCCAATTCAATTGTCCATTTCCCTAGGGTCCAGCACAGCTTGTCCCTCCACTTCGAGTCAAGTGCCGGACGTCAACCGTCCTATGTTTTTCGCCTGGTGAAGTTGCACGTGAGAGTAGCTTCACTTTATTCTTCTCTTGCACAGTCTGAAGGTATTCACTGTTTTCTTGTCCCTCTTTCTTTTACGCCCGCCGGCTTGACTCCAACGTGGGATGGCCGGTGTCAACCGTAGATAACCAGCTTCGGTGTTAGGTAATGTTAGGTAATGGCAAGCATATGAACTCGTCGTTCCCAGGTCATGCCGTGGGTGATGCCGGCACTCCTTACCCCTAAGTTACTAGCTGTATTTTGGACGGAGGAGCCTCGGAGCCAACGGGCATAAGAGTCGCGGGTCTGCCTTCCCCTAAGTTACTAGCTGTCTCTGCAACCTCTCGCTTCTTACCCCTAAGTTACTAGTTTATTGCAGCCTCTGACTTATGTCTTTGTCCTTTTGCCCACGCATGACGCCCGCAACAACCGCCCTTCGTTATCTTCCTTACTTATGGACCCGTTTGATGGAACTTTACAAAACCTTGGCTAATACGATCCTCTATCCTCACCGATTTTCCGCCGACAAAGGAGAACCTTGACAATTCGTGGAATCTTCGAATCATATCCATATCCCCACGTTGCGTAGGTAATACGTGGGAAGTAGATCATTCACAACCGCCTTGTTGGCCGGTTTATTTCCTGTGGACTGGGGAAGCTCCGGAGCCGCAAGTCTAACCCCACCAGGAGTATTCTCTCACAAACTCGACATTCTTGGAAATAAATTCTAATAAATCCCTAACGCTCGAAATAATGGATCGCAAGTCGCAGGACTCGAAGGGTAGAAAAACCGCAATGCCTAGGCTTGGCGGTATATACGTGACCTTATGTGCGACAAGCGCGGATCTCGAGACGGATATGGCAGGTCACAAAGCGATTGTGTTTTGGCAGTTGTTGGCGAGTTGACAGCTCGTTTTACGTTGGGCAGAGTGAGCGACAAACACGGATAAGCAGACGGTTGCAATAATTGGGGTAGGGCAACGTCCGAGGTCATGAGAATGCGAACAACTCGCAATGTTTTCCTCATGCTTGGTCAGTTTATCGGACAGACGAATCAGGTTGAAAGGCTGGGTGTCATATCTACACCAACTCGTTGACCTTGACCGTCACGCTGAATTGTCTATCCTGGACCTCCTCTTGGAATGAAGACTGACTTCATCCATTACTACTGACTGGCGTACAAGCAATCGCCGACGTCTCAGCTGAGTCAGTGACAGAGATCAGCTTATCAGCTGACTAGAAACCCCCAATTGCCCATGACAGCTCGTATTACTCCATGTCCGCGGATTAGACTCGCCTCTGTTTCGCACGGGTTCTCCACAACAAAAGCTTAGCATCGGATCTCAAGGATACCAAGATCTATTGTTTGCAAAGGAATGAATCGAATTGCTGGCTGCCGTGCGAGCCGTAGACGTCACTAGCCGTCCTGGGTACAAACATCTTTTCAGCCTCGTTTGTGCCAAGCTGTCAGCTTCTAGACAGTCTTTCAGATGTGCAGGGATTTTGTGAGTCTAGTGTATCTGTGTCTCTGTTTATAGATCTGGTTATGTTGTGGGTTGAGTATACGTTTGGGGGTTGAGGTTATGATGAACCCCGACGACTCCACGACAACGAAGCAATCAAGAACACACACCAATGCTTCGACAACTATAGGCCGACAGATATCTCGTGCCACCCCTTGACCAAAATAAAGACAAACAAAGAGCGGCTTGGAAATTCGATATCCACTTCCACGACGAGGATCTTATTCGAACATCCATGATTTAGGAGAGATCGCGCCCGCGTTAGCAGCGGGCCTAGCAGCCACACCACTCAGGGGCTGTCCGGAACAAGCTCAGTGCTACTGTATGTTATCTAGGTATCTGCGCCGCCGGAAGGATTATTTAGAGGTGTGGTTTATTCCTGGCTTGTGGCTAAGCGTTACGCGGCAGAAACATTCTATCCGTCTTGGCTTGATTGAAACATTTTCTTAAAAAAGAAACGGTAAATCGTCAGAGATAGACTCTTGGGTTTGAAGTTTCGTTAACTAATAGCATGGATTGAGTCGGTCGACGGTGGCTAACGCAGACACCGGGATATTTCTGTGGGACATTGGATTGTAGTATTCATTAATTAGAGCAGCGAGGTATTTGGGCAATCTTGAAAGGACAGCGGTCCCATCAGATCGATAAGAGTCGTTGTCTACCTATTGAGAAGGACTTCGGATCAAGCTACACCTCAAACCAATGACTTGAAGTGGTGGAGTTGCAACTGTCAGCCTTGAAACAAGCAATTATATTAATGATGCCAAGTTGATGAATTGGCGTCAATTCAAGGCTGTGAGCTTGAAGCCTGGCCAAAACCACTCTGACACGCGTCCCCTCCACGCGCATGGATATTCCAATGAAACACTGTCGCAGACTTAGACGTTTGCCCCAAAAGGACACTGTACCCTTATCGTTCTGCTTGCCTTCAAACTTTGATCTTTGTCTTACTCCAACCGCTGCGTGAGAATGACAACGACATGCACAAGAGATCGGATTGGCCGTCCACGTAATCTTGTCCGAGACATGTTTGCTTTCTCTACGACGTTGATCAAATCGTCTTGTGATATAAAAAGCGATGCACAGAAATACAGTGCGACGATGCAAACACAATCAACTTGACGCGTGTAAAGCGTCTGATCGACCCCCTGATTGCCCCAAGTTTAATCTATGATTAGAGGCTACAGAATCGAATCTCCCCTGTAGGAAGGAAAAAATACAGAGCCCCTAGTAGAGCCCCCGATTGATATCCACCGGGGACCTTCCTGGTCAAGGCGCTTCTCCAAAATCGTCCGTCCAGCCCCTGAGAGGATACTTCGAGTCACAGCTAACACATGGTGTAGACGCAAGTATCGTCCGGCAGCTAAATTGGTGATCCCACATTTTAGGTTGGGCTAGTCTAAAGCTGGAGCTGTCCTGCAGTGCTTGGCCTAGATTTCGGGCCAGCAAATCTTGGTTTACAAGCTCCTTCTTTTCATTCTCTCCCTCATTCCAGCGATTCATGTTTCGTGCGCTTCCTCCTTCTCAAAATCTCTCCCCATATCCTAGACAATCACCTCACTTTTCTTCTCTTCCTTCGCCTGTTATTTGTCTCTCCTCTTCCGTGGCTAGATTCTTTTGTTCAAAAGCCCCCTTTATCTTTGACATCCTTGTCTGTCCATTCTTTCTACTCCTACCAAAATCCACTCTCCCCACGTTTCTTCCGTCAGGAAAGTACAGGACAGAACAGAACAGCGAAAAAACACAACAGCACGGCATCACCATTGCCTACGACCGTTGGATCGAAGGACGATTAATCATGCGGTGAAGGAAGCGACTTAATCAATCCTGTCGACGTCTTTTTTCCTACTTCCTCATCGCGCGAGTCGACACATTTTCATATTCGACCCTTGTGCCCCGCGATCGACTATACTCCAATTCGTCATCTCGCCCTCGATTCGAAACACCAAAACCTTGGCTGCGCATTCGTTTCTGTCGCTGGCGTCAGATCTTTCTTGCGTTGCGCCTTCATCGGCTACGATCACCTCTAAATCAAATAATAATACCCCCGACGATATGCCCAAGATGCTTGCGCCTGGTTTTAGGACACGGCGCAGTTCCTCCTTCATTCGCTTCGGCGCTCTCGCCGCCCTCGTTCTCTTCGGACTCTGGACATTTAGCAATCGTGTCCCTTCACCTCCCATCCTACCTCTAGAAAGGTCTGAACAACCAGCTGCTGATAACTCGGAACCTATACCTCCGCCCAAAGCAGCTCAACAGCCTGTACGTACGATACTGCTCCTGGCTTCAATTGTCCCTTGCTAATTGCCCGCCGTGAAGATAGTAAAAGATAAGCCTGTGCAAGGCGCTCACCCGATTGACAAGCTCATACACGATGGTGGAAAGAGATACAAGGATCTCCTTTCCCAGGAGTCGCATACCCTCGAAGAGGCTGCGCAAGCCTACCGCAAGCGCCGTGGACGTCACCCCCCTCCGGGTTTCGACAAGTGGTTCGAATTCGCCAAGCAGAACAACGCCATTGTTGTTGAGGAGTTCTGGGACCAGGTTTACCACGATATCGATCCGTTCTGGGGCGTTCCCCAGCCCATCATTCGTAAGGAGGCGTACAGCTTTGAGATGTCGATTCACATTCGAAACGGCAAGGCCAATTCTACAAGCGACTGGTTCTGGACCCTGATCTGGCTCGACATGATTCGTTCTATCGAACACATGGTTCCTGATTTAGATATGCCCTTGAATGCCATGGACGAACCTCGTCTTGTGGTGCCTTGGGAGGATATCAATGGTTATATGACCAAGGGAGCGGAATCTCGCAGCCTCTGGCCGGCAAAGGAGGTGGTCTCGGAGTTTCAGAAGCTGCCTACAGCTGGACGACACGACAGGAATGCCAGGATTCCTTTCAAGCGATGGGAGAAGACCAGTACGATCACTGACCAAGCTCCGTACACGACGTATGCTAATAATCTATAGGTCCTTACTGGCCCATTGCTCGTCGTGGATGCCCCCCCGACAGTCCAGCACGCCAGGCTCCGTTAATGGAAACCTTCAACAACCCTCCCGATATCGATATTTCGAACGCCGACGAACACTCTTTCGCCGGCTACGTATCTAACTTTACCCACTCGGCCAGCATCTGCCATCAGCCGGATCTGCAAGGTCTTAACGGTCTTCTGATTAACCCGATCTCTGTGTCGTCTACCAAGGTGCTCTTTCCCATGTTTGGCGGTTCCAAACTAGCTATCAATAACGAGATCCTCCTCCCTCCTCCGATTTACTGGGAAGCCGAAGATCGATTCACCGGCGGCGAGGACAACGATGTTGAGTGGCAGAATAAGGGCAACACTGTGGTCTGGCGAGGTGTTGCAACAGGAGGAAAGAACAAGGCCGAGAATTGGCGTGGATTCCATCGCCATCGCTTTGTGTCGATGCTCAACCAGACAAAGGTGTCTGCAGCGGAATCAGGCAAAGAGAAGCCAGAAAACTTTGTCCTTCCATCGGAGAAGTATCATCTCAAAGCGCAGGCTCAGGGACGACTCGGAGAATGGATTGGCGAATGGTCGGACGCTGGTTTTGTCGATCTCATGTGCTCTCCTAGTGAGGAAGATGGCAGATGCTGGTACACGGATCATTACTTCGCCAAGGTGGATGGTATGGATATGCACGAGCAGTTCGACTACAAGTACGTTCCCGATATCGACGGGAACTCCTTCTCGGGTCGATACCTCGGCTTCCTTAACTCGACTTCACTACCCATCAAGGCCACCCTCTTCCGGGAGTGGCACGATAGCCGCTTGGTCCCATGGGTTCACTTCGTCCCCATGGACAACCGATTCCAGGACTTTTACGGTATCATGGAGTACTTCCGTGGCTATGCCGATGTAAGCGGCAACGACAAGGCGGCGAAGAGAATCGCTCTCGAAGGCAAATTGTGGGCGAATAAGGTGCTTCGCAAGGAAGACATGCAGATCTACGTTCTAAGACTCCTCCTCGAGTACGGACGAGTCATTGCCGATGATCGCGACAAGATGGGCTGGGTCGACGACGCCATCAAAGATCCCTCCATTGAGAAGACGTGGAAGTCCTTCAAGCTCTAAATGATCGAGTGTATGTTGCGATTGTATCCATTCTGCACGGAGTTGGCCTTGATTTGGTTGGAAGGCGATGGCGTTCTTCTTTTTTTTGTCTTGTGTCTTTTTTCGGCGTGACGAACTTTTTAGCTATCTGGATGATGCATGTCGTTTTGTCTACGGACTTCGACCATCGTGACTTGTGGGGGGTGGGTTTATGCGGGCATCTAGGCGGTTTTCAAAGCAAGGTACATATAGAGTCAAAATGGCATAGCCCCTGATGTCAAGTAAAAGGCATACTTGGCGGATTTTACAGTTCATTTTGTTGTATCAATATTAACATGATATACACTTCTATTGGTTCCTTTGGTGATGGTACAATGTGGTTGTTGATGCAAATGCCTTAAAACGCCGTTCTATGCTCCTAGTCCAATTCGTAGTCATACAGTGTCTTGTCGTTTATGCAGCCCCCATGGCTCCAGCTCTGGTATCATCGTCCTCTGGTGTACCATCATAGTCGTCCATCAGACGTCCCACGAGCGTCGAATACGCGGGTGCAAATGGCCACTCGAGGTACGTCTTGATGATTTCCGCCCATTGCTCCTCTGTTACACATCTTGAGGACAAACCGCCGTGGCCGGACAGCGGTGTCCCTCCTCTGGCTGGATCATGGATTGAGGAAACAAGAGGTGCAAGGTCGCCGAAGCCAGGCCACAGGCCGTCCATGGCTTTGTCAACGGGGGTGAGCATGTGCTGCCACCAGTATCGCAACATGGTGTCGGAGATGGTGCCGTTCTTCGACTCTGGGCCGTGCTGGCGGACGTATTTGTTCATTGCCTTGGGCTGAAAATCGAGGAGTGCGAAGGGTGCCTGTGGGTAGAATTCATCGGGGCGCGCGGCGAGGGGCTCGAAGGGGCGACGGTCCCAGAAGAGAACGGGTTTCTTCTGCCGGAAGAGATGGTAGTTGTCGCGGACCATATGCCACTCCTTACGTGTGTTCTTCTTCACGTTCTCTAGTCGTGCGTTGAAAGCATCTTGGGCGGCAGGGAACTTGGCAGGGGAGTCACGGTGGAGCTTCGTAAGAGCATTGCGTTGCTGGAGAAGTTCGAGATATAGCTGTGCGTCTTCGGTGTCGTACTTATCGCGGAAGCGTAGAGACTTGAGACGAGTTGGCGCAATCGCGTCATCAGATTTGGCGAAGGTGCTTTCGAGCTCTTCGAGTTCTTGGCGGAAGGGACGGTTGTGCAAGGGGGGGTAAACGCCTGCGAGAAGTTGACCGGCGTGTTCTCGGTTGGCGCTGAGATTTTTGTAGACACTCGTCTCGCGGCCTTTGGGCATTGTAAGACCAGCTTTCTCCATACGTTCGAGGGTTTGGTAGCCGGATTCCATGTTAATCCACTCATCGCGGAGCTCGTAGCGGTCTTCGACCTCGACATCCTGGCCGGCGATCTCATGAATCCATTCGCAGGCGAGTTCGGCTTCGAAGGCGCTGCGTTTCCGACGGATAGCACTTCGGGGCATAAGTCTGCGCTTACCGTCATCTGAAACCCACACGAGCATGCGCACGAGACCGTATTGCTGGAAGAGGGAGGCGGTGCGGATGCTGGACATGAGCTGGTAGAGAACCATGGTGCTGACGCACTCGAACATCTGGTACTTCTTTGGCGGGAAATAAGCGAGGTTGACGTTGACGAGGAGAGTGTCGTTGCGTTCGGGTTCAGCGGCAGGATCGCGTATGGTTTGTTGGGGGAGGGCTTCGAGCATGGCGTTGAGGTCTTTCCAGAGGATGCCGGGTTTGGGAACGACTTTGACATTGGGTTTATTGATGAAGTCTCCGAGGAAGGGTTTGTAGAGATCGATGTCGGGTTCCATCAGGATGTGTTGTCGGGGCTGAACCATTTCGTGAAGTGTTTTGCTCCAGAGGCCCACGCCGGGGTTAATATCGACGAGATCGCAGCCACGATGGCGCTCGAGCGAGGGGCCGATGTAGTTGGCGATATCATCTAAATACTCGATGAGCGCAAGTTTGGTGAATCAGGTAAATAGAAACATACCGCAGAGTTTCTCGCTAGTAATATTCGCGCGGTGCTTATCACCTACTGCATTAGACTTCTTCGCACTCCTCCCTCGACTCCAGACCCAATTGCCTGTATTCTTTAGCCTTTCTGATATCTCGTTGCTGGCCTCGAGTTGGCTATTTGTGATTTTATTCGTTGCATGGCGTATCTGGACGCTTCGGAGCGGCCATGCAAGGGGTTTCCGCACATTTCGTCGAGCGATGAACATGGAGTTAGAGTAGGAGGTGAGATATGTGCGAAGAGTACTTAGTGGGAGGGACTGGAAGCGATCAATATGGGAAATAAAGTGTTTTGCCGTGATTGACCGCTAGGAGATTAGATGGATAAGATAAGATTGGTGAGATTGGTTGGTGGGGCTGGTTGATGGTGGGGCATTCTTAACGTTGTTGGTAGTGTACCAACTTTAAATCATAGACTCTACAACTGTTGAAAAGATAAAATGTAATTGAGTTCATTGTTTAAGACCTCTGTCGTAGAATGTATAACTGCCAGCTGAGACGTAATTTAGTCAGCTTTGCTGGCTTTGTAAAAGGCACTTTATGATTTATAGTGACAAAGTAACCATAGCTTACGCTCGATCTTAAAAAGTCAGTGTCAGTACCTTTATCAACTTTACCAGCCCCAAAAACATGGAATATGCCAAAAATTGGTGTACCTCAAGTTTCCATCTTTATTTTGCCTTCACTGTCCAGCAAATCATTATAAATCTGCACAGCGTGGTTTTGTAAATGGTCTTCGTTTTCAACTGCTGTCAATTGTCAACTACCCTATACGTTCGAGTTCAAGCCCAAGCACAAACAACCTTGACCGTTCGTGACCTCATTTAAACACGTGTAAATTTATACCCGCATAATCTACTCCCTCAATCACATTCGCAAGCACTCATACCCTTAACCCATCTTCGAGAACATAACATTCCATTTCCGCACCAGATGCCCAGGCTACAAGATAAATAAAACTCCACGAGACGCCGCCATGCTGTAAGAGACAATTCTGTAATAACTCGCTGCCTCCCCCTGCCTTGCTTTATGTGTCTGTGATAATTGACTATCAAACTCATCTTTTCATCATGCACCCTCGCTACCAAACTCGTTGGTCCACTCGATCTGCCTTGCGATATCGTCCTTGGATACAGTCGGATGCGAGTCATCGAGGGCCATTTCGAAGTCTTTGAGCTGCACATCTGGCGCCAGGAGCTCGTCTGAAGTGACGTCGTCGTATGTCATCTCGATCTTTTCTGGGTCGCCGGGGGAGCAGGGCGTTAACATGCGCTTGCCATCTCTCATAACCTGGAGTTTGTTAGCTGAGGGACGAATGTTAAACGGATGATGAAACTTACAGGCTTGAAGTGTGTAGCTTGTAGAATCTTGCGTACTGGTCGCATAAGAGCAGATTGAACCACATTGGCAATATCACTACCAGACATGCCTTCTGACTTTTGTGCCAGGACATTGTAGTCGCTCGCCTGCAAACCAGTTTCGGTATCACCGATGGCCAACTTAAACATGCGCGCACGACCATTCATGTCGGGAAGACCAATATGCACACGTCGCTGGAATCGACGTCGAATAGCAGCATCGAGTTGCCAGGGGATATTGGTAGCGCCCAGAACCAAAATACCTTTGCTGTCGTTGCCAACACCGTCCATCTGAACCAGGATTTCGGTTTTTATACGACGTGAGGCCTCGGATTCACCTTCACCTCGGGGACCACAGAGCGCATCAATCTCGTCGATGAAGATAACTGAAGGCTTGTTTTCGCGCGCCATAGAGAACAGAAGCTTGACCAATCTGCGCAGAGCCGGGTTAGATAACAGCAGCATCGTCACTGCAGGGAAGCTCACCTTTCACTTTCACCCATCCATTTGCTGACCAAGTCGGAACTGCTGATACTGAAGAAAGTACTGTTTGCTTCTGTGGCTACAGCCTTGGCGAGGTAACTTTTACCCGTTCCTGGAGGACCGTACAGTAGGATACCCTTCCATGCCTGTCGCTTGCCCTGGAAGAGACTGGGGAACTTGATGGGCAGCACAACAGCCTCCTTCAACGTCTCCTTGGCGGCCTCGAGACCAGCGATGTCCTCCCACCGCACGTTGGGCCTTTCCTGAAGGATGGCACCAGACAGCGCGTTGCGCAACTTCTTGCTATCGTCGTCCTCATTCGCAGCAGGCTTGCCCTTGCCAGTTGAGCCTCCGTTAGAGCCCATCATGGCTTTTCCGCCACCGTTTCCATTCCCGTTGGTGTCGTTCTCGGCGGCTAGGAATTGCTTGAGCTTCTCGGCGCGGTCGAGGTAGGTGGCCATCTTCTCCTGCATGGTGACTTTGAGAGCCTTGTTCTTCTCCCACTTGAGCGCCTTGACCCAGAGCTCCATGGAGGACATGTAGAGGTCGAAGGCCTTTTGGTATTCCTTGTTGTGGTCGGCGGTGATTGCCTTTTGCACCTCCGCGATGGCGCGGTCGCGAAAGTTGGTTGACATGGTGACGTTGGCCTTGGAGGCACCGAGGTAAACGTGGGGGAGGGGGTTTTTGAGGACGAGATCAGACGTCAGAGGAAGAGGGGAGAGACGAGAGACGATCGGTCGGGCTTGGTGCAACTCCCCAGAGGGAACAGGAACAAGAAAAGGCAAAGGTCGAGTATCAAAAGGCAGCTCAAAAGGCTGGAGTCGCGTCAAGATGGTGGATGGGGTACAAGTCGATGAAGCAAGGCAACTGGTGCAGTGCAGTACAGGCTGGGATTGGCGATTGGCGGGGAAACATCTCCATTGATTGCTTTGGATGAGCGCCATGCTTATAGCGGGGCAGAGAGGGGCTGCACAACTTTACTGTACCGGACCTCGATATGACCTTGGCTGTTTAGGCGACAGCAAAAGGGAAAAGGTACACGAAAGAGGCGAATCAAAAATAGGCAGGAATATTTGAACCTGCTTAGAGATATCTTACCACATTTTACATCAGCGATACCTTAGTCTCAAACACCATGTCGGACGCCCAAGTACGACTTCAGGCTTTGTCTGAGGACTTCCAGAAGCTTCAAGGCGGTATGTCTATGCCTTTGTCAAGCTGAGTGAGCTGGAGAAATAATACTGACATGCGCCATACAGAACTTCAGAATGCGGTTGCATCACGACAAAAGCTTGAGGGCCAGAAGCAGGAGAATATTGGTGTGCAACAGGTTGGTCTTGTCAACGAGTACCTCACTTCATCTTCTAACCCAGACTCAGGAGTTTGACCGGCTACAAGACGGCGAGACCATCTACAAGCTCTCCGGTCCCGTATTGCTGAAGCAGGATAAATTCGAGGCTGAAAACACAGTGAAGGGTCGTCTCGACTTTATCGGCAGTGAAATGTGAGCGACATACCCCTCCAGGCTTGAAATCTCGTCTGTCAGAAGCTAACATCTCAATTCAGCACACGACTAGAGGGCCAAATTCAAGAAACCCAGGAAAAATTGGAGAAGAAGAAGTCTGAAATTATCCAGATCCAGTCAAATGCTCAGGCACAAGCTCAAGGCAAGGGCAAAGAGGCATCCTAGTAATGTCACAAAAGGGAAGAGAGAAGTGGAAAAAATAGATCATGAGTTGAGTTATATTCTATAAAATATGGATGATGATAATGCATAGAAACATCTGGCGCTCTTTTGAGCGCCGTGCTAAATAACGCCAGTAGGGGAGTATCCTTTGTGTTCCATTGCCCCTGAAACGCCAGTCGTGATTCGTAATAAGATCTAGTTGATGGCCATGATGCTGAAGCCCCAAGGCACGCCCATGCTCTTGTGTTCCAGGGCTGCGCTTGGCGAGAACATAAAGTCGTGCTTGTCGTCGGCAGCGACTGGCTGAGGTGTCGCAGCATCCTCGTCAGCGTCAATAGCAGCGAGGATGGCCTCGGCGATGTCACCCTTCTTGCGACATTCCTCAAATACATTATCACCCTCGATGAGACCCTGCATCAGAGCCCGCTGATCGCTCTCAGTAAAGAGCTGCGCTTCGCGGTTGAGGACGCCATAGTTGACCTTCTCACCAGTCTGGGCCAAACGCTGGAAGATGACGGTGAAAGCGGCGATGGCCTGGGCGAGGATGCGGGCTTGTTGCTTGGAGCTCAGGTGAGCAAAGATCTCGGATGTCTCCTGCTCGAGAACCAATTGGGTATTTGTGTCAAAGATGGATTGGAGGATGCGGTGGAGGATATCGCGGCATGTGAGGTCTAGCTCGGGGCAGACGTCGAGCTCAAAGACAGATGAGATGTTGCGGAGGATGCTGGAGAGTGCGTCGAGAGGGCAGAGGTCGTTGGGGATGGTGACGTGCCCTTGGTCAATTGTGAAGATGTTGATGGCGGCGTTTACAGCAGCTGTGCATGTTAGCCTATTGCATGGAGGTGTCTATAACGGCCACATACATCTTCGCGCAGCGTTGATATCGAAGGGGTTGACTTCGACAGCAGAAACGGTAGAGGCATTCTTGAGAGCTTCCATTTTGAAGTGTGTAAGTGAAATGATAAAAGATGAGATTAGACGAAGTATGCTGAGATATGATGAACTTGTTGTAATGCGTGAGTGTTTAAATAGAAAACTACAACTTCTATTTGAGAACAAGACCGAGGGAGAAGCTTGCTTTTAAACTTCGAGGCCCCTTGGAAAAAATTAACTCAGGAGATGCTGAACCTGTTGAGCGTACGGCATATATCCTGGCAGCCTCATAACAAAGGCCCTCATGGCCACACCGTGGTCAATGCTCCCTTACCTGAGGTGTCATGGGCGTGGATAGATGGGCCGATGGCCGATGGGACCATTGGCTTTTTTCACCGTGGGGTTGACCGAAATGACATGGTAGCGGCGAAGCGATCATGATCATGATGAATGAGATGTACTTTGGGGGTTTTGAAGGAGACAAATCCTGCTGGCATTTGCATCATGACTTTCATGATCAGATCTCATTACCAAGTCAGGCTTCCTTATACAGATGAATCTTCAAGTGCCACCGCCTCTTTTATCCCATCTTGACTTGTTTCCTGTTCTGGCAATACCATTTTAACCAGGGGTCGAGATCCGGTTTCCCCGAACCTAAACCATGGATGCTGGGAGTATTTCAAAGGCGAATAATCCCGATACTGTTAATAGACCACGGAAGAAATCGGAACACAGCAGGCGTGCTCCTTTTCGACACCTATGCTCAAACAAATTTCAGGGAGGACCCCAACTCGGTGAGACAGCGTGGGCAATGCATTGCAGGTGAGTGTTGTAATTGTACGATTCTCATAAACAAAACACGCCATTACTCCATGATAGTAAAAAGGGTGGCTGTTGCTTCGATACCTGATGTGGCTGAAGCCACAGGTGAGGCTGTGATCAAAGAACCCTCTTTAAATGCATATACTCACTTTTGTCATCTCATACTGGATAAAGTTATTCCCCGCGATTGGGTATGGAGGGGCAATCAAGGTACCGACACCGCAAGGCGCGTCGTCACAGGACCCATCAATTTGATTCCATCTTCATTCCCGATTCCAGGCAGCTCTTTACAGTTGCTATTTACGAGCCACGCGGCGCTATTACTTGACGACCATGTGCCGGATATAATACTCTTTGACGACTCTACAACAGTCATCTCCAAACGTTTCTCTGTTCCACTTCTGCTATCATGGATTCACAGATAGCAATGCGGCCCTCTCGGCCTCAGACCATCAAGGAGCTGGTGGCTCAGGCGGAGAACTTCAACTTCAATACAAACATTCCTGTTAAGCACTGGACACGTGCAGCCGAGACGTTGTATCAAGAGGTTTGTCAAGTCTTATGTTTCGTATGGCATCTTAGTTGACACTGTCCAGGCCTCTTTTGCAGTCTCCGATGGCGATTTCGGTCGAGCTTACATGATGCTGTATCGGCACTCGGCCCTCATCCTCAAGTACATCCCGACACACCCTCAAATCAAAGACCCCGAGAACAAGAAAGCCTATCTGGCGCTGTCGAAACGTATCAAGCGTGTTATTCAGGACCTCGAACAGCTCAAGCCCGAGATTGAGAATGCTGTCAAGGAGTGGGAACGAATGGCGCTGTCGGCCCAGGCGGGTACCAAGCCGTCGGAACCCTCATCTCAATACAAACAGTTTGCGGCGCGCGACCCAAGCTTGACTGGCAATGCAAAGATTCTGGATGCTAGCGATCATCAAGACTTGGCGGTTGACCTGGCGCAGAAAGAGCTGATACGAAGAGACACCGCAAGAAGGGTCACGAGACAGGCTGGGATCGCCGATGAGGATATTATGTCGCGAAGAAGAGGTGGGAGGTGGGATCAATGGGACGGTGCGCGTGCCGGAGATGATGATGATCTTCGACGGCAGATGGAGGCGACAAGGCAGGCCCTCGATTCGGCGCAAGAAAGGCGCACCGACGATGATTTCCGACCGACATCGCACACCTACAACTACCCCTCCATCTCCAGACCTCGACCTGTCGACTACGAAAGAACTTACACACCGACGACCCCATCAATACAGCCTAGCAGACCACCAAAAGAGCCTGTCGCTTTACCACCCAAAGAACCCCTACAGAGTCCGTCGTTATCGCAGACACAACCACCAAGTCTTCCGCAAAAGGTGCCTCTCGCAGGATACGCACCTCTTATTCCTTCCCCATCGCCTCAATATGCGAATGACCGTCCTGAAATCCCTCGAAAAGAGGCGCTCAGTCCATCTGGCGACGCTGGCCCACCGACTCTTCCCAAAAAGGAACGTCTCACCTTCAAGCCAGGCGCATACCTCGAGAACGGCGATCCCATACGATCTCTCTTCCTCCCGAAAAACCTCCGGCAGAAATTCCTCGACATCGCTGCTGATAACACACGTCGGGGGCTTGAGATGTGTGGCATGCTGTGCGGTACACCCATCAACAATGCGCTTTTTGTCCGGTGTCTCTTGATCCCGGATCAGAAATGCACGTCGGATACGTGTGAGACGGAGAATGAAGAGAGCATGTTTGATTACTGTATGAAGGAGGACTTGTTGCTTCTTGGATGGATCCATACGCATCCGACGCAGACATGTTTCATGAGTTCGCGAGATCTGCACACACATGCCGGGTACCAGGTCATGATGCCCGAGAGTGTGGCTATTGTCTGCGCGCCAAAATTCCAGCCTTCGTAAGCCATCCCCGATCGATCGTCATGATTAAAACTAACACAGTCAGATACGGCATCTTTCGATTAACTCATCCTCCGGGATTGGATCACATCCTGAACTGTAGACATCAGGACACGTTCCACCAGCATTCAATTGACAACATCTATCGAGGAGCGGGGCAACCCAAGGGTCATGTGTATGAGAGCGATAAGCTGGACTTTTATGTACACGATCTGCGGACCAAATAGAGCAAGCGGAATGGACACAGGCAAAGTCATGGGATGGATGGACATGCATAGCGCTGGAGTTTAGGTGACAGCGGTTGATTCAAGAGATTAGTAAACATGACAATATGAATGGCTTTATCACAGTGTATTCATTGAGACAATTCGGAAGTATACTAAGTAGTGTGTTTGCACAGCATCTGCCGGAACAGTGTACACGGTAGGACCAAAACGGTACATGTGCAGTGCTCCCTCGGTCTGTCGTAAGTGGAGTTTCTTTTTCCTTTTTTTCTTTCTGACGTGCTGATCTTCTGTCCCGCTGTGGAGCAAGTGTTCAAAAGCCGAGATTAGGCATTGGGATTGGGGGAGATGTCGGCAGTGGAAAGTCGTCTCTTTTCTCCTTTGGGTCTGGGGCGATCGATAGTGGTGAACCCAAAAGGGCTGCGTGCAGGGATCTTCTCCAGCTGAGAATCTCCCTGTCCCTTGGGCGTGACCGGGTGATTGGGTTGGATCTTACTCCGTAGTGGGCGGGGATCTAAGTATAATGGTAGGGTAGATACAAAGCAAGGGAGAGTGTTGTTGTTACAGCGTTATTATTGTAATTGTTGAGATAGAGGAACTATTGATGTTACGATCGAGGCACATGCCTTTGTTTATCAATGGTCTCTCCCAATGGCAACAATGTTTATACAAAAGACAGAGACAATTGAATCAATCAACACATCTATCTCCCTCCATCCAGGATACACCACGTCATTGTCTCTTTCTCCCCCCAACACGCGGCACAGCTCGTGCATGCGCCCTATACCAAACGAGGCTTTTCAGCTCTGACCATTCACGATGAATGTCTCAGTTGAGAAGATCGTCAGAAGAGGGGGGCTGGAAAAGTCGGGCTGCAGTTAGGGCTGCCCTTGGGACGGCCGGGAGGATTTAGCGTGAGGACGATACCGTGCGGGAGCCAAGGGTGTAAAGGCTCGGACCGCTATCGAATTCTCTTAGTTGCGAGTTTGGCGATAAGAGGCTGTTGATGTAGGAGATGGGATAGCCATGGCATTATGAGTATCAGTGCTGAGTGTGTATTCATAATATTGTGAGGCATGTCATTGCTAGCCAAGGCAACTCAATCTGCTTCGCAGCATCAAAGCCCATGTCTTGCATCCAAGACAAGATCTTAGACAAGGGAAGAGCGTAGCATTGTAGATCCTCAATAGCTATCTACTAAACAGCGCCATCGTCTTATTAATACAACTCAGACCATTGACCTTTTAACCAGTGGCGCCTTGGCCTGAATGTCACCGAAACCAATCATGTCAACCCTTGGCTGGAGTTTACTTTACACCATCCTGTCCGACTCCGCGCACATCACTCCGCAGATCACAGTCTGTCCCACCGCTTTCTGCATCTGTCCAACCATGGACTTTCTTTCTCTATCGCGGTGTGTGTATGGCTGAGTTTCTTTGCGGGAGGGAGATTGGCATGCCGCCCGTGTCTCACACAGCTGTGCAGAGCACGAAGTGATAAAGACAGGCACATGCCCGCCGGGATTCTCTGAACGGTTCTTTGTATTTTGCCTTTTGTTCCTTTTCTAAATACCTACCTTCGCAATGGCGCCCCCACAGGAAAAGAACGGCACGAACGGCTACGGCAATGGCAATGGTAACGGGAAGCACGCCGCTGCTCCTCAGGCGCGGCCCAAGACACAGGCTCAGCCAGAGGAGAAGAAAGAGGGTCTCGTGAAGAGCTTCAAGAAGCTGCGTGTGCTTTCCAAGAGACCACTTCCTAAGGAAATGGGCGATGGGTCGTACCGTGTTGTTGATACCAGACCGGGTCTCAAGCAGGATGTTCGCCGTCTGCGCGGAAAAGGTGCGTTGCAGGTGGTTGTGTATGGGTTGGAGAGAGACACTGACGATAGCAGATTTGAAGACGTTGTTTGAGATTGTTCGGAGCAAGGTCAAGGGTGAGATGCAGCAGGATGACAAGACTATGATCATGGAGAGGACGATCCAGCTCGTTGCCAACCTGAGTGATCATTCAAAGGTCCAGGAGGCTCTCACCAATAGCTTCATCGCTCAGCTGTGGAACTCAATTGATCATCCGCCTATGCTGTACATGGGTGATAAGTTCCGCTTCCGCCAGCCAGATGGGTCTAACAATGTGAGTTAACATCTTTGTCTGAAAGCAAGAGTGTTTGACTAACTGTGAAGAACCCGCTTCTTCCTCAACTTGGTGCTGCGAGGACACCGTACTCGAGGACGGTTAAGCCGAAGAATATGTCCTTGGGTGCGCAGCCTGATCCGGAAGCTATCTTTGAGTCTCTCTTTGCGAGAGATGGGTTTAAGAAGAACCCGAATAACGTGTCGAGTATTCTTTGGTACTGGGCTACCATCATCATCCACGGTAAGTCACACCCTCCTTTGCAGCATCGATTAGTCGCTAATAGCTCATGCAGATCTCTTCTGGACAAACCTCAAGGACCCCAACCAGAACGACTCATCCTCGTATCTCGATCTCGCTCCTCTGTACGGTTCAACCGAGAAAGACCGTGACTCCATTAGAACATTCAAGGACGGCCAACTCAAGCCCGATTGCTTCGCTGACAAGCGTCTCATCGGCAACCCCCCCGGTGTACCTATTCTTCTCATCATGTTCAACCGCTTCCACAACCACGTCGCAACCAACCTGGCCGACATCAATGAAGGCGGTCGCTTCACTAAGCCCGCTGAGAATCTTGACCCTGAGGCGGCGGAGGCGGCGTGGAAGAAGCGTGATACAGAGCTCTTTGAAACGGCGCGTCTTGTCACTTCGGGCTTGTACATCAACATCACACTTATTGACTACGTGCGCAATATCATCAATCTTAACCGCGTTGACACTACGTGGACTCTTGATCCTCGCCAGGAGATGGGTGTGTCGGTGGGCACCAAAGATCTCTCTGAGAGCGGAACTGGAAACGCCGTCTCGGCAGAGTTCAACCTGTGCTACCGCTGGCACTCGTGTCTCTCGGAGATGGACGAGAAATGGGTTCAGGATTTCTACACGGACCTTCTGGGCGAGAACTACGGGCCTATGAATCTGCAGACTATGATGAGAGCTCTCAAGGCCTTTGAGGCGTCGGTCGCTGATGAGCCGTCCGAGAGAACTTTCGGTGGTTTCAAGAGAGGCCCTGATGGCAAGTTCAACGATGATGAGCTTGTCGAGGCACTTGCTACGGCGATTGAACAGCCTGGAGGTGCTTTTGGTGGACGTAACGTCCCGCGTATCATGAAGCCTATTGAAATGCTGGGTATTTTGCGTGGTCGCAAGTGGAATCTCGCTGGTCTTAATGAGTTCCGTAAGCATTTCGGTCTCAAGGCCTACGATACTTTCGAGGAGATCAACTCTGACCCCGAGATCGCGGAGTCTTTGAAGAATCTCTACCAGCATCCTGACTACGTTGAGTTGTACCCTGGTATCGTCGCAGAGGAGGCCAAGACGCCCATGTCTCCGGGTGTGGGTATCGCTCCTACGTACACTATCTCCCGAGTCGTTCTCTCCGACGCCGTGGCCCTCGTCCGTGGTGATAGGTACTACACCACCGACTACAACCCGCGCCACTTGACAAACTGGGGCTACAAGGAGGTTGACTACGACCTCAAGATCAACCACGGCTGCGTCTTCTACAAGCTCTTCCTGCGCGCGTTCCCGCAGCACTTCAAGGGCAACTCCGTCTACGCGCACTACCCAATGGTCATCCCCACGGAGAACCACAAGATCCTCACGGACATCAAGCGCGTAGACCGCTTCGACTTTGGCCGTCCCGCGCCCACAGCCACACGCATCAACATCGTCGGCTACAGAGCGGCGAAGTACATCCTCGAGGACCAGACTAAGTACCGCGTCTGCTGGGAGGAGGGCCTCAAGCACCTTATGGGCGAGGGCGGCGGGCGCTTCATGCTCTCGGGCGACACGGCGCTGCACGCGCAGCAGAGGAAGTGCATGGGCAGATTGCTGTACAACGACACCTGGCGCAATGCGGTGAAGTCGTTCTACGCGATAACGGCGGAGAAGCTGTTGGCGCGCAAGTCGTACAAGCTTGCGGGGAAGACGCAGGTCGATGTCGTCCGTGACGTGGGTAACGTTGCGCACACGCATTTTGTATCGCGCATGTTCAACCTCCCTCTCAAGACGGAGGAGAACCCCAAGGGTATTCTCTCCGAGCAGGAGCTTTACATGATCCTGGCGGTTATCTTTGTGTGCATCTTCTTCGACATTGATCCTGCCAAGTCGTTTCCTCTGCGACAGGGTGCGAGGGAGGTTGCGCAGGCATTGGGCAAGATTGTCGAGATGAACGTCAAGTTGGCTACCAGCGTCGGCGTCAAGGGCTTGTTCACTGCTAAGCCTGACAAGAACCATGATCCGCTGGCTGCGTTCGGAGACAACATGGCCAAGGGGTTGAAGAAGGCCGGACTGAGCACGTATGACATCGTGTGGAGTCAGATTCTGCCCACGGCTGGAGCTATGGTGCCGAACCAGGCTCAGGTGGTAAGTTTAACATTCCAAATCGTGGCGAACGTGATGCTAACGGGTGTAGTTTGCGCAAACATTGGATTGGTACCTTTCTCCCGCTGGTGAGAAATACCGTCCTGAACTCCATCGCATTGCCGCTCTGGAGACGGGCGACGAGACAGACGCTCTCCTGCTGGGCTATGCCATGGAAGGTATTCGCATGGCTGGCACATTCGGTCTCTACCGCGAAGCCGCCGTCGCCGACACCATCCAAGAAGACGACGGCCGCTCTGTGCCCGTGAAGCCAGGCGACCGGGTCTTCGTATCTTTCGTCTCCGCAGCCAAAGATCCCAGCATCTTCCCGGACCCGGAGACGGTCAACCCGCGTCGGCCGCTGGACACGTACATCCACTACGGCGTAGGCCCGCACGCGTGTCTCGGCAGGGATATCAGCCAGGTTGCGCTGACAGAACTGTTCAGGGCGCTGTTCAGGAAGAAGAATCTCAGGAGGGTGCCCGGTGCGCAGGGCGAGTTGAAGAAGGTGCCGAGACCAGGCGGGTTCTATGTGTACATGACGGAGGACTGGGGCAGCATTTGGCCGTTCCCTACCTCTATGAAGGTTACTTGGGACGATTAAGTTATTAATTGGTTAATTGGATGTTTGCGGTTGGGCTCGAAGGATGATATCATGGAGGGAATTAGTTTGGTACTTCAATTACAACCTTTTTTCTTTGTTCAATGCGTGAGAGTGGCTGAATGAGAGGATTTGGTGAGACAGAGGATTTGGGATTTGGTGAGAGCGACACTAACACGGACTCTCCCTTCGCCACCGCAAACAGCCTGAAGCCCCCTAAGCCCCCTAAGCCCCCTGTAAACCACAGCCCACGGTGCCGGACTCCCGAGCTCCAGCCCTTGCAGATCAATCAATTGGCCCCCGTCCCCCCGAGTTTTGATCCGTGCTAAGCTTTATTGGGCCATCGTAGTTCGTTTCAAGTGTTTCACTGTTTCACCATCGGTCGTCTGCGCCTCATCCAGGAATGTGATTGGTCTGTGTGTTTTGGTGATCATTTGATGCTACACCAGGGTAAGATTTTTGTATTTCTAGACGTGATTGCCCCTTTGGTTCTTTGTTTTGTTCTCTTGGCATCTCTATTCACTGTATTGAAGCATCGTCGCTTGTTCGTTGTTGATCGTTCGCTGGCTGGTACCTCACGTTCCTTTTACTTGACATTCCTTTTACAAGATAATCCCTGGTGGATTTGCATTAACACACTCTTTTTCTACTCTCTGTACCACTCATTCAACTCGCTACTCGTCACCATGAAGGTCACTACTCTATCTCTCGTCCTTGGCATCGCCAACATCGCCAGCGCCACTCTCTACGCAGCTCCCACCATCGAGCAAATCGCTCCCAAGTCCAAGATGTGCGCCCCGGGGAACAAAGAGTGCCGCACCGCCAAGCAAGCCGCCCCCTTCCTCATCAGCGGCTTCCAAGAGCACGGCATCTACAACGTCAAGGAGATGGCCGCTGTCCTCGCGCTCATGGCCTTTGAGTCGGTCGACTTCCAGTACAAGCGCAACAAGTCCCCCGGCAGACCCGGCCAGGGCACCGCGAACATGCAGATGGCGAGCTACAACCTCATGTACGCCAAGAGCATCCCCGAGCTCAGCGGTGGCTTCGAGGGGATTACTTCGGTCGAGGGACTGTCGGATAACGTGCTGAATGATATGCTGGATAAGGTCACGGTGGACAAGTACAACTTCGGCAGTGGTGCTTGGTTCCTCGCTACGCAGTGCAAGGACAATGTTAGACAGGCTTTCAAGGAGGATGTCGATGCTGCGTTTAAGCTTTTCATCGAGGAGTGTGTTGAGACTGACGTGCAGCCGAGACTCGAGTACTTTGAGCGTGCCAAGAAGGCGTTTGGTCTGAGTGCTTAGGCGTGGGTGATCGGTGGTGAGCGAGATCGTTTTGTATTTTAGATACCTTTTTCTCGAATTCTCTTCTTTCAATAACAACTTTGACGATCTGCAATTACAATTACCAAATCTCTTCAAGTTTTCCATCTGACGTACTCTATTTTTCACAACCCGCCGTAGTATCAAACTTCTCTGTCGTCAAGTTCTATAGAACTTCTGCTGTTCGCTGGTCCGGCAGAGAACAAGAGATCGTTTGTGCTGGAGTAGGTAGACATAACCTTTAGGACTTGGAACCGCGTCGACAATGCTGATACTAGTGATTGGAGATGGGGGTTCGGTCTCCTCTGCGGGCCCTCCCAGGGAAGTTGTATAACCTTGACCACTCTCAAAGATGCAGGCCACAGATGCACGGTCTTTTGAAGACCCTCGCAAAACCAATGTTCTGTCTTCCAGTGTGCATGTGGTCTGACTTCCCATATAAACACCCTTAAGTTAGGAAGGTGGCTCAAGATATGTTTGATTGCCATGGGGCTGAAGTGGCGGATACTTTTGCGCCGTATCGAGAAGGATGAAATAACGTGGACCATGGAAATGAATCTCAAAGCTAGCTGGTTCATATTGAGTGAGAAGTGGAAGTCCAGATCAGCGGCGTCGAGCACTTTCCCCTTCAGACCGCTGCTCACAACTTGTCCATCAGGTGCGTAGAGAGCTAATGGTCTGGTACGCTGTCGGATCCTGGCCGCAGCCTCTTGCCAGTAACTCTTGGAGTCGGCGATAATTTCTAGCTTGATACCGTGACGATGAACTTCGCCAATCATCCAAGGTATCAAGCGCCGGAAGAGACAGCGCAGTGTGTAGTCGAATCCCTGGCTAGTCTTCCGTTGTTGGTCCACCAGCCATGACATATTTTCATAGGCCCCTCCACCTCGCCTGGAAAGAAGCATCATTTGGGCGAATCGGTTCTCCTCTTTCGTACAATCTAGACGGAGAAATCTGAAGCATTGTTTAGGAAATGATATCCTCAAGCTGAGATGCTGGAGATAGGCTCTGCGCCGATGCACAGCAAAGACCGCTTCGAACTGGCTCAGATCAGATGCTATTACCTGCAGCTTTCGAAATATGTGTTGTTCAAAGAATATCTGCCATTCTTTAGATACGCAGGCGTATTTCGAGAGGGAGTGTTTCTTGTGATGCACGGCCCTGGCTAGTTGTAACAGGATCTCGTGCCTGATTTCAGCGCAAATGGTGTACCAGAAAATCATTTTAGGCGAAGAAGACGGTGAAATTCTGGTGCGGCGGAACAGTAGTCAGAAGGACAAGTAGAAGCTATTTATACCTTGGAGAAGGGCCGCAGCCAAACTTAGAAGTGGAAGTTGGATCATATATGATCAGATAAGACAATGCTTAGAGTAGCCTTAGCAAAAGTTAGATAAGGTTATATCGGAGGTGTTCGCTAGGCAGGAGTTAAATATCTCGCGAAAAAGCTCAAAGCATCATAACTTCAAGAGGTTCTGGCTGTTCCATGTGGTGTTTGAAACGATGCGTTACTTTCAGGGTATTGAACAGCACGATCCCATTCGTCCAATGACTCGAACGGGCTTCTGAGCCAGGATCTTAGCTCATATAAGAGAAGTATGGTATAGACACGTCCTAGAAACTCTTGTATCAGATTCTCAGCCTGGCTAGTACTACCCTAGGTGTCTATCGATTTTAGAATCGCAATGATATATTTGAGCAGATACTCGGCGGTAACAGATCTGCGTCGGTAGCTTATGCTTTGAAAAGGGCTACTGGCAGTGTAGAGAAACTCAAAAACTCGCAACTCACGAGACAACCAAGTTCTAGCGCGGAATACAGGTTCTGAATCTGCCATGAACTCCTCTGGCAAAAGCTGCCTATATCATGGTTTGCCGGCCTGTCGTCTATTCAAAGCAAGGTGGTGAGCGTAAAGGTTGTTACGATAGACGCAACGTCATCTTCTAGTGATCTCGTCGTTGGATAGCTGTGGTGGGTGTTGACTGAGTTCATAATCATCACTATTTAGGGGGCTGGCTGAATTATATCCTTGGTCAGAGTTCTCTGATATCTTCTAAACCTTTGCCTGCCTCCCGTCTTCTATGAAGCCATAGCGGACTTGGCTAACATGGCTCTTGCATAGCGGACAAGCTGGTCGCTTTTCAAGCCAGGTTATCCGACAGAGAAAATCGAAGTGGTTGTGTCGACAAGGTTGCGTTTCACATGGTTCGGACAAGTCACCGAATCAGATTACACAGTATTCGGCTGACGAGCCGTTGGAACTGTGGGAGGAGATCTGTCAAAGAGTGGTTTGCAATACTTGTTGGTGAAGGGTATTATTGTAGGATTCCGGGTTCATTGCAAGAAAGTATTATCACCTACAGGACGAGTGATCGACCTGAGTATTCGAAATAACGAGGTGTACACCAAGCAAGGGGAAATAAAAGAGTATGCACTGCTATTTCACAATGGATTAAGATAAAAAGAGGTTCTTATTGTATCATTGACTGGAATTTTGTCAAGACAAGACTATGTCATACGATAAAGGATTAGGCATTCAATCGACCTTATAACTTGCCTGAAGTGCGGCTGAGATCGATGGAAGCCTAGAGCTGTGAGTGGGGGCGCTGGTCTCATTATAATAACAAGACGGGTCGCCCATGGGCTAACACGATCGAGTTATCAACCTTCACATCACTATCAACATTTTAACACACTTGATTGAATTCTCACGATGGACAAACTTTACGAGTTCGAGTTTATAGGCCTTGTGTACAGGGTTACTTCCGAGCTATACAACCATCTCCATGTCGATAACACTTTGGCCAAGTTCATCATTGCCCAACGACTTGAAGCCGACGGCTTTGACAGCTTCAAGGAAAAGGTGTCTGAAATCGGCGGGGAGACTTTGCCACTTGACCTGATTGAAACAATCGATCGCCTTGTGTGCATGGTACACCCATCCCTGAAGGATAAGACTAGCAACGACGACAACCATCCGATCGACCAGCCTTCTCTTGAAAATGATGCTCATGTCGCCAAAGCATCAGATCACAAAAACCCCGACTTGGCCGATGACTGCAACGCAACAATCGGAATAGGCTTGGAAGAAGACTATGATATTGAGGTCAGGGAAGAAGAGCCACCCTTCCTTGCTGGCCAAACAAAGAAATCTCTTGAACTATCGCCTATTCGAGTTGTTAAATCGCCTGATGGATCCATGAATCGCGCTGCTGCGAGCGGTACTAACTTGGTAAGGGAGAGGAAGGATTTGCGACAGCAAGAGGCTGGAGTTGAAGCTGCAGCCAATAGCAAGAAGCTAACTGAATCCTTCACTCAACGAGATGACCCAATGGCGACGCAAGACTTGCAGGCGTTGGTGAATGAACAACACGATACCATGGCAGCGAACAATGCCCAACCTGGCCCTGTCCCTGAATGGAAGCGTGCCATTCAACCGAAAGACACGTCGTATGGAAAGCGAACGAACTTGACGATCAAGGAACAGAGGGAATCTCTTCCTGTCTACGCTTTTCGTAATCAACTGATTGACGCCGTGCAACAGTTTCAAATCTTGATTGTCATCGGTGAGACCGGCTCTGGCAAGACGACTCAGATGACCCAATACCTTGCCGAGGCAGGTTTCGCCAACCACGGCATAATTGGATGTACACAGCCTCGCCGGCTCGCTGCTGTATCAGTGGCTAAACGCGTGGCTGATGAAGTCGGCTGTAAGCTAGGGGAAGAAGTTGGCTATTGCGTCCGCTTTGACGATCGCACGAGTCAGACAACCAAGATCAAATATATAACCGATGGAATGCTCCAGCGCGAGGTTTTACTTGACCCGGATCTCGAGCGGTATTCGGTCATCATACTTGACGAAGCCCATGAGCGAACTATTGCGACTGATGTCCTCTTGGCTTTACTGAAGACGACATTAAAGAAAAGACCTGACCTCAAGGTTATCGTTACCTCTGCGACTCTTGACGCTGGCAAGTTCTCGAGCTACTTCAACGATGCACCGATTTTTGCAATTCCAGGCCGCCCCACCTTTCCTGTTGAGATATTGTATTCAAAGGAGCCTGAAGCAGATTATCTTGATGCTGCGTTGATTACTGTTATGCAGATCCATCTCACAGAAGCTTCTGGAGACATCCTCGTGTTTTTGACGGGACAAGGTGAGATTGATACATCTTGCAAGGTATTGCATGAACGGATGAAGGCACTAGGACCCAAAGTCCCTGAGCTTATTATCCTTCCGATTTATTCAGCACTGCCAAGCGAGACACAAAGTCGTATCTTCGAGCCAACGCCCGCTGGGAGTCGAAAGGTCATTCTTGCTACCAACATTGCCGGGACCTCTATCACAAGTGATGGTATCTTCTATGTAGTGGATCCGGGTTTTGTCAAGCAAAAGGCTTATGACCCCAAACTCGGCATGGACTCACTCATCGTCACACCTGTCTCCCAAGCGCAGGCCAACCAGCGCACCGATCGTGCTGGTCGGACGGGACCCGGGAAATGCTTTCGACTCTATACAGAAGCAGCTTTTCAGTCAGAAATGCTGCCATCGCCAATACCCGACATTCAGCGTCAAAATATCTCGAATACGATCCTGATGCTGAAAGCGTTAGGCATCAATGACCTGCTACAGTTTGATTTCATGGACCCCCCGCCAGCGAATACAATGCTAACAGCTCTTGAAGAGCTTTATTCGTTAGGTGCTCTTGATACTGATGGGCTTCTTACACGTCTCGGTCGCAAAATGGCTGACTTCCCCATGGAGCCAAGTTTGGCAAAAGTACTGATCATTTCAGCAGAGCTCGGCTGCTCAGATGAGATGCTGTCTATCATTGCCATGTTGAGTTTGCCTAACATTTTCTATCGACCGAAGGAACAACAAACTCAGGCTGATCAGAGAAAAGCCAGATTCCACGATCCGCACGGCGATCACTTGACGCTGTTGAATGTCTACAATTCATGGAAACAGAATGGCTACTCGACGCCATGGTGTCTTGATAATTTCATCCAGACACGAGCAATGACACGAGCAAGGGATGTGAGGGAACAACTCACCAAGATCATGCAGCGGCATCGCCACCCAGTCGTCTCTTGTGGCAGCAAAACCGAGCAGGTTCGACAAGCCCTGTGCGCAGGCTTCTTTCGCAACACTGCCCGGAGAGATGCTGAAGCTGGCCCCTGCGGCTACAAAACTGTCATTGAGGGCACCCCGGTTTGCATCCACCCATCGTCCGCTCTCGTTGGTAAACAGGCGGAGTGGGTGATCTATCACGAACTTGTGCTTACAACGCGTGAGTATATGCGTTGGACAACCAGCATCGAAGCTAAGTGGCTCGTGGAGGCGGCGCCGACTTTTTTCAAGGTGGCAGGGACGAGCGGCACGATGTCTAAATGAGGACAGCAGGAACAGATACATCCACTGTATAGAAGGTATGCCAAAGAAGGCGATTGGCGGTTGTCTGGTCTGCACAGCGCAGGGGCCGTGGCGGTACCTGGGGCTAGCAAGGACATGGCCTCGTCTTTGACCCATCTTACGATATAAGGCGACAAATTGGTGTGTATCTCTTCCCCCTATTCATTTGTTCCCTTCCAGTGTTACTTTCGGTATAGCTCTTGAATCCTTCAAGTCGATCTGCAATGTTGGTGTTCCCGTGCTTAATAAACGGAAAGTTCCGGTGTAGGCTAGGGCAAAGGTTCCTATGTCGGAGGGAGGTAATTCAAGTTTCTCCACGTGGCGGAACCCATAATGAATTAGAGCTTGGTTATTTTTACCTAGTATAGTCCTACGGATCCGGGCCAAAGCGCCGCTCTAGAATCCGGACTTGGTGCATTCTCTTAGGACGCGTTTGAGGATCGAGAGATGGACATGGTAATGCAAATTCGAGTCCAGATTGCAACGATCGTTTCCATGTTTTATATTAGGCCCAGTCACAGACCCGGTCCATATCTCTACCGATGCACGGTTCCGGTGCAGTAGGCTCGCAGCAGTCCCGATGTAATAGTTGCCAGTTTGCTGCGTTTCTTACCCTCAGTCCAATCAATAAATATGTATATTTTAAACCTTAATGAGCTTATACGATATCGTATGATGTTATGCTGAACGCTTGTTCAAGGTCTTCTGATTTCTATACTATTTGACTCCCCAATTATTGTCCTATCTCAGTTTAAATATATCATTTGTCTATTATCAGAGCTTTTGCACGACATTATGGTTTACCAAGCTGATTGAAGTAGACTTATACTTGATTGAGGATTCCAACTCCCAGCCAGGGGTCATGCTTGTTAAACAGCCTTTGGTTAGTCCCTGTTAGTCTAATTAGCTGGGCTATGCATAGATCCCCTGAAGAAACGCAGGGACCCGTCGATTATCGGGATTATGGGCACATCGGCGAATTACCCAAAACCCCATTCTGCAGCAGATCTAAATTGCCCGTCTGTATTGGCTTTGTATCTTAATGGGGAACATGTTCGTAGCTCATCCACCCGACATCTTCTCCTGAACCTGACAGCAAGTGGAGCATTATTCTGTTTCTCACCTCATATAGAGAGAAGTATAAGTTATCGAAGTGACTCGGACTTGCCACGGTGATCTTTCTCCCAATTGGTTTATCCGACCCAGGATGCCTTTACTCATACGTAATCCGATCTACGAAGCGTCTTCCACGCTAGTCCGTGAAAAAGACGGTGCACTAAAAAACACGGCAAGCCACATCGTCAAGCTATTGGACAGGAAAGTTGAACAAGCGTAGCCTCGACGATGTGGCTTGGTCTAGACTTGCGCGAGTCGGTTTAGCTTGGAGATGCCGATGAGGACTGCCATGGCAGGCTGGCTAATCATGAAACGTAGTGTAATTAATTAAAGTTCAGCCACGATAAATAATAAGATCAGAGACTATCAGCGTGTGCAGGGAAAGGTTGAGTGACAGTAATGGACGTGAATATCACGGCGGAAGACTCGAAAAATACTGGTAGATGTCGTTGATGGACCATGTCGGGCCGGGTTGAATATAAAAAAGAATTGGAGTCTGTGTCATTTGGATCAAAATTGACTGGTCATCTTAAATCGATCTTGATCGTCTCCGCTTTTATTGCGACCGTGATCCGTGGAGATGTAGATCCCCGGCCCGGCAATCGCTGGGATCGAATGACTCGTCAAGAAGCCGATCTCCTTCGGCAAAGCACGACCTTTGAAGCTGAGAACACTGGGAAGCATCATCACGATAAATATTTCAAATAGTAAAACCAATTGTGTTTCATGGCATAGCCTAATCATTACAAGGGTAGAGAAACATGGCCTCATCTTCAGCGTAAAACATCACACGGCCCATCGTCTGCACAACGCGGTAAAGCCACCATCATCACTTTTGACTTCGTGAAACAAAAAGTACTTTATGGCCTATCTCATCCAGGACTAGTCCATCGTAGAAGCGTTCGACATTGCCGGTGCAGCGGAGCTAAGTCGCTAGTGAAAGGCCATGGAAGAAAGCTTGTGTTAGTGCATCCTCCTGGAAAAAAAGGGCTTGAGGAGTTTTGCTTTTGATAAATGTGGACATGTTTCCTGCGCCGGAGTGCTGTTCTTCCAGTTGTAGCTTCTCTGTTTTGTTTCATCGCTGTAAACAATGCCTGTTTCCGAGTACAGGCCGTCTGTATGTTATTCAAATCGTTGGGTCGACCGTGTACTGACATGGGCAGTTCCTTATCGAGGTGTGGGCGCTCTATGCCGTAGGCACGAGTATCATCTTGACCCGATTCGCCGTGCGTTTCAAAACAGTTGGGTGGCGTGGACTGCAGGGCGATGACTTCTTTTCCGTCCTGGTCTTGATATTCTACGCTGTAGATGCATTCACGGTGCATCTAATCTGTAAGCTTACTCTTCTTGACTGCCAGGTATCGATCATCAACTAACCTCTTCCAGACTACCTAGGTACTAATATCGAAGCTGGAGTCGAAGCCCAGACACGTCGTACGTTTGCCCCGAAACACGAAAGAGACAACAAGGAAAGCTGATGGTTCTTCAGAATTGACCCAACAAGAGATCCTCGAATATGAGAAGGGATCCAAACTCCAACTCGTAGCTTGGTATACGTATACCGCCTTGATTTGGTCCCTCAAGGGTACCATGCTGTGTTTCTTCTCGCGAATGACAATTGGTACTTGGCACAATGTCTTTGTCAAGACTGTTTCCGTTTTGAGTGCGGTGTCTTACGTCGCTGTGTTTCTTACTGTACGTGCTAAGATTGCGGCTTGGAGAGCCTGACTAACCGGGCTTTAGATCACCTTTGGATGCTTTCCTACACAGAAGAACTGGCAGTACGTCCCACCAACTTGTATACATTGGACTGACTCTTACTAATTGGTCATAGGGTTGTGCCTAATCCTGGATGTTCGTTATCTCAACTCTTGTATCTGGTGTGAAACTAACAAGCATTATAGTGGTATGCACTTTCAAGATGCAGAATTTCCTGGTCACAACAGTACTCAATGTCTTGTAAGTCCTCGATCACTGATACCTATCAACTCAGTGTAGAATTCTAACTGTGGTAGGACTGACGGGCTTATCCTATGTATCCCATTGCCTCTCCTATGGAAGCTTCAAGTCCCCTTCCGCAAGTAAGTTTCAACCAAACCCCTACATCCTTACTACGTCACTAACAAGAGTAGAAAAATTGTTATTGGACTTCTTCTTTCATCTGGCGCCTTCGTCATCGCAGCAGCCATTACCCGCGTCGTTCTCACTCTCGCCGATAACCCCTCAGCACTCACCATTAACTCCTGGGGCGTGCGCGAGACTATCGTCGGAATCCTCACCGTCAACATCCCCATCCTTCGACCCCTATTCACACGATCCTTCTGGTCTGGACAATCTGCCAGCGAGATCAGCTCTTCCTATCGCACAACAGCTCGATCCCGGGGTACTCGTGGCGGCGGTACGACACAAGATATCTCAGGACCTTACGAGCTCACTCCGAGTATCAACGACGGGGCCAAGCCCAGTGATAGGGGTAGCCAGGATTCAATTCTTTCCTCGAGGAACATCAAGCTGGCGGATATCGTGGTTTCCAAGACATACAATGTTACGCACGACGGGATAGAGGGAGGATCCTGGTATGGAGATCGTAATGGGGCGTCAAAGGCTTCCGTGCATGCAGACTCAAGGGTTTAAAGGCGTTGTATATTGTAGGATTGTAGCTGGGCGGGTTACCTAAAAGGGAAAAGTTATATACCCCAGCGAAAGAAGCTTTATTAGAGACTTTGATTACATTTGTATTATTTTATTTTATGTATATTAGTTTTGACTCAAATATTATTTCTTGATACTGTAATGCTTTATTATTTGGGTTTGCCAAGCCCCTGATGGAATCCGTAATTCTTGAAAGAGATGACAAATACTGAGTATAAACTCTCCATCTTCGAGAAAATCAGTGATCTGAAGACTGGAAAACTTGGTCAAGAGTCGGCCGAATGACTTCCTGGAGGCTTTGAGGCCACATGAGAAATTACCATCGAGCCACCTTATCGTATACCTAAGCTGCATGATGTCTGTCCACAATCATTCCTAGATTCAGCTAAGACATTGTATTCCACAAATCCCAGAACAACCGACACCGACAGCTTGTTGTGGAACGGTTTGGTCAATCCAAGGCGCGCGAATGTTAGGAAACAATCTCCATTTATCCGTGTAAACTTGATCTATCTCGCCGAGATATTGAATATGATCATTCAATCATTAATAGAGGTGCCATACAACTTTTCACAAATTCGAAAATGTCGTGATGGAACATGTTAGCTTGGAAATATTGAGAAGTTCGTGAATCCTTGTTAGACGACGGCTTCTAAAAAGCTGTGGACGAATACGACGAATACGCCCGAGGTCGCTCTACTGTAGTTGACGGGTTCAGTTTGGCAGCGTTGACAATGAGTGTCCTTTATCCAGTCAGTGAGATATTAACTAAGGTAAGGAAATTCAACACTGGATGAAGTAGTAGCATGCAGTACTCTGCTGGTCACAGGGTTAATTCCAAGAAACGGCGAAAAATGAAGTCCATGGCCTCCCTGACCATGATCTACCTCCCAATAACGTTCTCTTTGGTAAATGACCGGAGTTAATTCTCTACTTAACTTAGGAGTTAGCTAATATTAAGTCATACTTGCTTCTTGATGAACTTTCTCAATTGGTATGGACCTGGTGATTCGATCGTAACCCCATTCTTTTAGGGTCTATGCTGTTGTCGCAGTTGGGTTAACAAGACTGGTGGTCAGTATCTTCATAGTATTTCACATGAGAAAGACACGATAATTTCAGCCTTGGGAACGTAGCGAGGTTTAAGACAGACCCAGTGACTTGTTAAAAGTCAAATCCTTAACCAGTACGAGTAATCCTCGAGTAAAGATGTTTGGTATAATACAAAGCATATTAAATAGGCCTCGAAGCTATTTACAAATAACTAGTGGTTAAGAATAGATACTATTATTCTCGAGATCATAAACACAGTCTTTTATAAAAGTTCTAATACTTAGATAGGATACTAAGCTCTACTAAGAGAATTATAATGGGATAAAAAGGGAATAAAATATATGATACTTAAGAATACTAAAATAGAAACTTAAGATAAGATCTAATAAATATGTATAACTCCACTTAATTATTATATAAATTAGAAAAGTTTAGAGGAGAGTATTAGACTTTTATATATACTTTTGTAAGTCCCATATTCTCTATATTTCAAGCTGGAAGTTGACATTCTATTTCTCTTCTTTACCTCGCCCGCTGACTGGAACATGGCCAAGGAAATATTTCTTCTAGACTGTTAGAATTTGAATGATCTCAGGCTGTCTGGTATACGCGTCAAGATAAGCTAAGATAAAGACTGGTTGATGATCCTTGTATTACGACGTCGTCAGCGCTATTTGATTCCTACAAAGGATTCAAAACCTAAAGACGTTGCAATGATCTAACTCATCCTGGTTTCGACATGAATCTTTCGGCGCACCATGTCGAAGGTTGGGGGATAGCGTCAACTTCATACCGTGGCGGGATATGCCGTTTGTCGATATGGCTCTACAAGGCACAAAGTCTATAAAGCCGAGTGTGGTTTCTCGCTACTCCGTGTATCATGTCTGCTCAATTCATCGTTTCTATTTCTTTACTTGATCGTCGTTACATATCTTGCAATAATGCCGTGGACACAGGTACCGGACAACCGATGGGAACGGGTGGAAGCAATTGCGCTTCGAACAACCTCAAATCGCTACGACTATCGCGGATATGAGGAGAATTTATACTATCCCCTCGGACGAGTCCTTGTAGAAGTGGCTTACAGATACTTTCATTGTATCCGAGGCATCAAACGTTGAAGGGATGTGTTGCCAACAGTCTGTCTAGTCTGTCAAGTCAAGTCAATCAAACAAACAACACTCTACTATATCCCAGAGTCCTTGGAAGTCGTCCTCCATGGGCATCACTATAATTTTGATGGCACAGGTATGTAAAAAATCCGTGACAGCTTCCTTGAAGCGGTTGCACACCCCGAGAAGGACGTTACCTTCGGCGATGAACATATCCGACTTCCTCCAATCTTGGAAGAGGCATTAGGATTCTCCGAAAAGTCCACCAGTGCGCAAGAAAAGGCAGAGGAATTACTTGGGTACTATCTAAGTAACCAACCTGCCATAGGCCCCGTTTCAAAACTTGGCACAGCGCCTGCTGGAAATTGCTAGCATGCAGAACTTGTGCTCTCATCTGACATCACTGCTCTTTTGGTCAAAACATGCCATTCGAGAGGCATCAGTATTACTTCTGCAGTCCACGCGGCTTATGTACGTGTAATCATGGATCATGCAGACCCTACATCGAATCAATCTCGGTATACTTCGATGAACCAATTTACCCTTCGACCATATCTACCCGCACCGTACAACACGAGTACATATGCCGCATAAGGTCGACCTGCCTGGTTCTTACTGGGATCTTGTTAAATCATTCAACGAATACTACAAGACTTTTGAGCAAGATCCGGAAGTCTTGGAGATGACTGGCCACTTCAAGCGTGGTATGCGAGTTGTTGCCTCAAACCCAGAATTCATAAAGGCTCCTCTGCCCAAGGATGCTCTTGTCAGCAGTCTAGGGGTCGTTGAGCGGTTTATCAACCGTGATTACAAGGGAATCAAAGTCAAGAACCTCAAGTTCGGTGTGGATATTGTGCTGGGCATGTCTATGCTGTTCCTTTACACGTTTCAGGGGAAGTTGAGGCTGGTGCATAGTTTCAATGATGCTTTTGAGAAGCCTGAGGATATTCAGATGTATTTAAAAGAGATGCAATCGACCCTTATACAGGAGTTACTGCTATAGTTAGTATTATCACTGAATAAGGTGATTATAGGTATTACTAATAATTTATTATTTACTATCTTATCTTAAATAGACCAGCTACTTAGTATAAATATAAGATAAATAGGATCTATAGTAATGAAGACAGTTTACTTTAACTTATAGAATATTAAATAAACTACGAAAGAGAGGAGATTGCCGGGGCTTCTGTATGCTCACTGTAGCCCAGACGTTTTCTAGTGTACGTACATACATTGATAATTTCTTCTACTGCACCGTTGTGGCACTGGTTCATGGCCTGTACTATCTGAAGAAGTTAGCGTACCTATTCTTCTGCGTCGCGACGTCGACGCCCACGCTGCTTGAACCACCAACCATCATCAGTCTGAAGACGAGGCCACATGCACTCAAAGCAAGTCGGAATGTAGGGAAGATCCGTCTCAGTCACAGTACGCGGAACATCAGCAACATCTTCCACATCACGAGAATACTCCGGCGCTTTCTCCTTGATACAACTACGACCGCAAGTCTCGCACTCGAGGAGCAAGCGACCGATGGGACACTTGCGCTGGTTAGCTCGATTGACGCCGTCATCTTCGAATTCCTTCCTGGGCCAGCATTCGTAGCACATGATGTGGCCGCAGGGGGCGATGAGGCACTGTTTTCCTTCGTCAGGGGGGCACGGGAGACCGGCGATACTTACCTGGTCCATGCAGATGGGGCAGACCGCTTTGATTGGGGGGTCGTTGGGAGAGGCATGGCCGAGGACGTGGTTGCGGATGTTGGGCCAGAAGCATTCGGATGCGTAGTCCGGAGCGGGAGGTGCATTCTGAAGTACCTCATTACGTCCATTCTGGCCATCATTTCCCTGGGCTGCTTGATTAGGAGGATTCTCCTCCTGGGAAGCGTGAGGGTAATCTGCGCCAGAGCGAAGAACTGGCATTTTGATTTCTTATCGAGGATGTCAGAATATCTCAGATCGCAGCAAGTTGACCAACTAGTCTGCGGATTTGGAGGATTGGGCCTAAAATGGGATTATCATTGCGATTATATAGCCAAGTAATAGTTTGTTTGCGTGCTCGTATATTGGGAGGTGCACGTTCACATGGACATACGTCTGGGATGGTTATATTGATCGCATAGTTAAGCAAGAACAAGATACACTCTTTCTGTAAACTCTTGAATCATTTACATATTATGGTGGGAACAGTCAATTGGAGAATCTTAGAAGCAAATGACAAGTCGATGTGAAGTTGTCAATTGGTCAGCATAGGGCAAGAACGTCATTCTACTATGAAACCACGACTTGTTCTAGTTGGCCGTTTCCAATGTTCCCCGCTGGCATATATGACTGTTCTTGATTTTGAGTCTGTCGCTGTTCTCTTGTTGGGGAGTGAATTTCACGACTGAGTGAAACTTTGGGCAAGGCATCTGTGACCATGAGGACCTCAATAAATAACACATGTGGTATCCAATTCACGCTTTTTACTTCACGAACAATGCGGTTTACTGATAGGTAAATTGATTTGAAAGTTTCCACTGTTCATAAATATCATACCAGACCTAAAAGAACGCTCAACAAATTCATGACAATATCTCGTGGCCTATGAAAGCAATGATCCTCTTGATGGTGCTCTGCTATCAACGTCATAGTCACATATATCCTATAAAGGTTCTGAGGTCAGTAAGAGGAATGTTTAAAAGATGAGATTAGTTTAACATACCTTTCGCTTCGTTCTGAAATCCGTATACAGCCGATTCCATATGATCCTTTCCGTGCAATCTTCAACTTCACCCACCGTACTAGTACAGTTTGGCTGTGCCTCCAGACGCTTTTCCTCGGGCATAAACTTCCACGGCTTGGGCAACGGCCAATCCGAAAAGTGAATAAGCTTAGCCTCATTATATGCAGCCGCAGGATCCCAAGTCTCAACATCTGAGCCAAGATACTGAGCATGGTTGTTGTTTCGGAACTCCCCACTTAGAAGATCGTAGCGCCGGTGAGGGAAGATCAGAGCACTGTCGAGGTAGAGCTGGTTAACAATTTCCATGTCATATTCGCCATAGATAGCTGCTTGGACTCGCTCCATTATGCGAGTGAATTCTGTCTTAGAAGGCTCGATGAGCATGACTTGAGAGGAGAGGACTTTGTCTGGGGAGATCCAGTAGGCGCGGGGCATAGCAACTGGTGCAGGAGGGAGAAAGAAAAGTTCATCCATGGATTGTAAAAGAATGGAATCTGAGTCAATGGATAAGACACGATCGTATTGTGTTTGGTTGAATGCCAGCAATTTGGTGTAGGAGTCAGCCCATGTAGCTAGTGTCAGTGTTAGTTTGATATTCAAAGTCTACCATTTTGATATTGTCACTCACGTTCAACAACCCAGTTCGTCTGGATAGTAATGGGAACAATCTTAACATTATACTCATCCCGCGCTTTGTTGATCAAATAAGCATCGCTCGAGTTCACCATTTCTGGCTCGAGCATGCCGGAAGGGACCATCATGACCCGATCGGGGCGACTAGATAAGCGATGTAAAGACTCGAAGAACATGAGTGAATTGCACAGATATTCACTGTTTGTGACATATTGTGTGTACGCGAAGCGAGACCAGTCGGCGTCGCTGGTTGTGTGAAAGGGCCATAGAGGTTTTGTTTGTGATGTGAATTCTTGACCTTGGAAAAAATAAAAGATGGAAATAATAGCGAGCGCCGCGATCAACGCTAGGCGATGGCGTTTGGTGGCCATGGTAGGCGATTGAAGAAGAGAAGGAAATGCAATGAATGTGTCGCTCTGCGGGGAATAAACAAAATGGAGAGAGTCGTAAAGACAAAAAACGACGTCAAGAGGAACCGAGATGAAACCTGTAAATGAGTGAAGGAAGATAACAAGCTCAAGGAAGAATGGTCTCTATAACTAAAATGAAAGTTTCAACAACATCTGATGTTTAATGCAGAAGAAAGAAGCGCGTGAACAAAGAGCCCGCAGAGTACGACAAAGCCCAACGCATAGCGAAGACCCTTGTTCACGTTTATTTCCAGGCGCTTAACGACATGATCGACGAGCCAAGAAAAACGACAAGCGCTGCGATAGCCAATCATTAAAGACCTTATCCTGGCCAAGTCGGTTCAATCAGGAGATCGACTGTCAGTGCTAGAATGACCCACATTGTTTCAATGGCCACTCAGCGACCGGTGTTAACCGCCTTGAATTGCTTTAATTATTCTGAGGCGTTTCAGATTATGTCGCTGAATGCTTGAGTTAACCGTATTTTCGGGTTTGCTTTTAAGTTATTTGATGTATTTGTGTGATGTGAAATCTGATTTTAATGTAATAATTATCCTGATCTTCAAAAATGGAAATAGCCGTTGACTTGCTTTGATCGTTTTCTGGGTTGGACATAGAATTTCAACAAGTCCAGCATGACACTTCTCGAAATCCTCACGATAATCTTGCTTTTCCAGACCTATCTTTAGTCCTCTGCTGTTGGTTGAGCAAACATGCCAGCTCAGAAACGACAACAACTAACAAAGTACATATACATAATCCTTTCCACAATAACCACATATCCGCAGACCCGGATCGAATAGTAAAGTATAGGCACATGCCCCGGCGCAATGGCTCAGGCCTCCTCTTATGCATGTTGGTTGTCCTCTTACACGCCCAAGTGGGCCAAGGCAAACTCACCAGCACGCGATAGGTTGCACCCAAAGGATCTTATTTCGATGTTGGTTGAGCCTTGCTGAACATCTTGTTCTCACTTTTCGTCTTCCTGCTCTTGCCGCCCACTTTCTTTTGTGTTTTTGTTTTCCTGTGACTTTTTCTTCATGTGCTGATCTACTGTTCCACGGCTCCTAATACAACCTTCTTTCGCTTGCCCTTGTTGTTTCTATCTTCAACTTATACCGCTCGTTTTTGCTGCTCCCAAAGGCGGGTCATTGACCATGGCCTGGATTATCCCTACATTTCTTACACTCATCCTCATCGTAACTGCCGAAAGAGCCCCCAGAGAGGTCAAATGGTCAGACGATACATATGGACCCGACGGTCCCTGGCGTGCTGTTGATGTCCAGATGGGATACAACGAAAAATCCATCGCTCTTTATCCCGGTGGCACATGGGAGACGTGGTTGATCAGCGATGACTACTGCGAGAGAGGAACCTGCTATGCTTCAAAAGCGGGAACTTACGACAAACGCACAGGTGACCGCAGTGGTATGAATCTGATGGTCGAATTGGAGAATTTTATGCACGGTGTTGAGCTCGAGGGTGATACCAGCATACGATACAAAGACGATATAATGATCGACGGCATCAACATTGTCAATGCGACTATTGCTCTTCTAGACGCCCAAAAGATCAAATATCCCGGTGGTCAGACCGCACCTTTCTTCGCAGGCTGTCTAAGTCTAGGTGGCACACGATCCGTCAACCAATCCTTTGAGCAACCCGATGGAAGGCCAGCTACCAACGTCAGCATGCCGCCTGGTTGGCTCTGGGAGAACCAGTATACGGCTTCAAATTCGTACGGCATGCACATCGGATCCGTGAAACCTTCCATGTCTGGCTCTCTCTGGTTCGGTGGGTATGATCAGAATCGCGTTGTGGGGGATATTCTCAGCTTGACTGGAAGCCCTAGAGACGAAGGCATCACGCTTTGGGATATTGCTATTGAAGGTGTTGGGGACTACTCTCCGTTTACGAACAAATCCAAGGATAGCCTTCTTGCCAAGGGGAACTCTTCCATTAGCAGTGGTCTGAAAGTCACGGTGGATGGTTGCTCACCTTACCTCACCTTTCCCAAGTCTACTTGCGACAACATCGCCAACAATCTCCCAGTCAACTTCGATCAGGACCTTGGTCTCTATTTCTGGGACACAAAATCAGACAAGTACGAGGAACTTATCAATTCCGCCACCGCCTTGACATTCTCTTTCATCTCCGCCTCCAATACCGACCCCATCAAGATCCGCGTTCCATTCATGCACCTCAACCTCACCCTGTCGGAGCCCATTGTCGACAATCCTGTACCTTACTTCCCCTGCCATGTAAACAACAATGGAAGATATACTCTCGGCCGAGCGTTTCTCCAAGACGCCTTCATCGGAGCAAACTGGCATCCTGATGCCAACACTTGGTGGTTAGCCCAAGCACCAGGTCCCAGAGTTCAGGCTACTTCAAATGTGGTTTCCATCAAAACCAAGGAAAAGACAATAGTTAAGGGTGGAAACGATTGGAAGGCTTCATGGCGAGGGATCTGGGTTGATGAGCAGCCGCCATTGAGTACTCCCACAAAAGAGGCCAGTCCAGCTACTGCCACACCCGAGAAAGACGAGGAAGAGGAGACACGCGTCATGTCACTACCCGCAAAGATCGGAATTGGCGTCGGTGCCGCTGCCGTCGTCCTGGCACTCGGCGCAGGTGTTTTCTTCTTCTGGCGCCGGCGCAGAAATCAAGCCAAGCAGGCACAAGCACCACAAACCGCGTCCATGGAAGATATATACAACAACTCATTCGTCAAATGGCCGCCAAGTGATCTACCTCCTCAGGAACTACACGTTCCTGCGTATAAACTGCCTCCGTATGAAATGCCTGCGCATGAGAGGCGGTTATACGAGATGTATGTTCACGAGACGCAACAGAAACGACCACTTACTCAGAGATATGAACTGCCTTGATTTTGCACGATTGATGATATTACTTTTTTTCTTTTTCTATTTGAAGCATGTCATATTAGTATAGATAATGTATGAGCCAATAATAAATTTGAATTACCTAACATATGTTCTCTAAATCTGTTTACTTGTTTCTCTTACCGATGCTAGTTTATACGGCCTATATATGCAGTAAAGGACAAAGTTCAGGGTTGCGATGATTGGAAATATATTAGACGATATACGTCCAGATTGTTCATGGAATTATTATAGAATATTTAAAGACATTTTCTAAGTCTTTACTCAGTTGATATAGCAAAATTAAACATCTTATAATATAATATAATCCTATATAGGTTTATTCCAAATCGTTTTAATCAATCTAAATCTTAGGATACCTAAAGTAAGGTAATTTAAGTCCCAGTTTTATACAATCCCATCCCTTGCAACCTGTAACTTGAACCAGTCGAGAAACGGAAGGTGTTTGCTTCGGGATCTTTTGTCGTACCAAGATATTATCCATGGTTACAGTTACATCTGTCAACGTTGTAATCAAGTAACGTCCCCGCACTAGCTGCGGAGTCCAACTTCTCTTCTGTCCATGATCGGCAAAGAGGAGAACCAAGGGTTGCGATAAGAGCCAACTTTATATTTACTTCAAGTGGCTTGAGCCTGCGGTTCTTGATTTGATTCTTGCATATATTCGTTGTCATGATGGTTAAAGTCTGGCTGACGACAGCTGCACTCCTCGCTGTTCCTTTCTCGGTTCAAGCTCAGGATCTTATTCCTCCACTTCTTGAGTCAACTGCATCATTTCAGGACGAGACTTGGTCAGTTGAGTCGAGTTCGAAGATAATATATATTGACAATGAATTTGCTTCCGTCTCTGATACTGATGGTTTAACTCTCATTCCGCCTACCGCACACGACTTCGCTACCACATTTCGTGACGACCTTACGCAGGTAACGGGTTTCAACTGGACGCTGAAGCAAGTTAGCAAGCTTCCGACTAATACGAGTGGTATTTCACTTGGTGCCTACACCGGAGAAGTTTCCGATTTGACCTACGAAAACGGCAAATCTACTTCTGAAGGCTATGAACTCCAGATCAACCCCCAACGGGTTTTCATAGGTGGAAACGGCGCTCGCGGAATGTGGTGGGGGACTAGAACGTTACTCCAGCTTCTTCTCGCTGGCAACGGTACTGCCACCGGCACTATTGGCAGAGATGCTCCGGCTTATGCAACGAGAGGGTATATGTTGGACGCAGGAAGAAAGTGGTACTCGAAGGACTTCCTCAAAGAGATGTGTAGCTACGCGTCTTTCTTCAAGATGAACGAGTTCCATTATCATCTTAGCGACAACTATCCACTTAACCGTGGTAAGAATGAGACTTGGCAAGACGTTTACTCACACTTCTCGTTGTTACCTGAGGATAAGGGCCTCCGTGGCATTCTTCATGGCCGGGAGAATGAGACTTTGTCGAAGGATGACTTTGCCGAGCTTCAAAAGCACTGCGCTTCTCGCGGCGTCACCGTCATTCCAGAGATTGAAGCACCTGGGCACTCTTTGTATCTCACCAAATGGAAACCAGAGCTCGCGTTGGCCAAGAAAGATCTTCTCAACTTGACTCATCCGGACACATTGCCCACTGTACAGAGCATCTGGACCGAATTTCTCCCATGGTTCGAAACGAAGGAGGTTCACATCGGTGCTGATGAGTACGACGCCGAACTAGCAGATGACTACATCACTTTTGTCAACAAAATGAGCCGCTTCATCAATTCCACTTCTGATAAAAGGAGTCGCATCTGGGGAACGCACGAGCCGTCAAAGAAAAACCAGACCATCGATAAGGACGTCGTTATCCAACATTGGCAATACGGCCAGTCAGACCCTGTGCAGCTCGTCAAAGATGGCTACGACGTGATCAACTCGGAGGATTGGTGGGCTTACACAAGTCTCAAGAACGATCATATGCCGATCCTGCCGGCTAGATATCCGCAGTTCTTCAACGAGAGCCGTGTGTTTAACTTTGCCAATAGGGATGAGTGGCAGTGGACTCCTGCAGATTTCAACCCTGTCAACACTAGCTTGCAACTCAAGGATGATGAGTCTAGACTTAGGGGAGCTACGCTGGCGGCGTGGAACGATAATGGGCCGGATGCTTCTACACAATTGGAGGCGTACTATTCGATGCGTCGAGGTATTGCGTTGGTGGGGGCGCGGGTATGGAGTGGGAGCCGCGGGCCTCAGTTGCTAGAGGAGACAACTGATACTAGCATTGATTTCTATTCTCCTCGGGCTCCAGACCAGAACCTTGATCGAATACTGCCATCAACGAAGGATAACGGGACATTTCTATCTTGGACTCGTTCTAGCAGTGACGGAAAGCAAGTACTTCTCGGCCACGGCAGCAAAGGGATGAACTATACCCTCACTCTATCCGTTAACGGACCTTTCAACCTCTCCGGCCCCGATAACTCTCTAGCTCTCGATAAAAACGGAAATCTCGTGTTCACTGCAGATGGATGGGAGTATCCTCTCCGCCAAGTCAGCAACGACGACGCTCTTGAGCTCGACCCTGGCCATCCAGGCCGCATATGGGCCAACGCCAGCTCATCCACCCACGAGCCCGTGACAATCTCAACACCCAACAATATCACCCTAGTCACAGACGTTCTCCATGGAACAGTCATAATGATTGACGGGGATGTGGTAGGAAGATTCGAAGTGTTCGTCTATGGCGGAAGAAACACACTGTTCAGCTGGAGTCAGATGGCATTCGTGGCACCGCTCGAGAAGCTTGAGGGAGGCGTGGATCACCTCTCACTACAAGGATCTGTCCAATTTTCCAAGGCAGACAAGGATGAGCCGTCTGAAGTTCCGAAAGGGAATCAAGCTGTTGGTTGTGCTGCGTCGCCCATCTTAGTCACAATAGGTTTAGTAGGGGCAAGTCTGTTGGCTGTATGCGTTTGAAACTTTGACCTCTGTTGGTTGATCAATTTCGATTCTATTGATTGGTCAAACTGATTGGAAGATGAATAAAGTTAGTTTCAATGGGATCATCTGAGCGGCCCGAGCCCTTGATTTAAGCAGGGTATATGCATAGAATACTGGGAACTTATGGACTTTCGAGTCATCATTTTCTCGACATTAAGCTCACAAGCTGAGTCTATTGCTGTGTGATTATCGGTCTAGCTCTCCATGGTAAATACAACTCTTCGAAAGTATATAAGTCGAGGAACATCCGCCTGGTAGCTACGATTCTTGACCATCCCGAACACACAATTCCTTACTTTTCAAGAAGAGCTGCTCTAGCTTTAGCAATTCGCATCTGTCAAACCACTTTAATCTTCCACAATGCAGCTCACTGCTACTTTTCTCGCCCTCTTCGCCAGCCAGGCGCTTTCCGTCAACATGTGGTCACACCCCGACGCCGAAGCCGAATGCGGCGCTCTAGGTGTCATGGAATGGGATCTTGATACCCTCCCAGGCTACAACCCCACAGAACTGCGCAAATGCAGGGAGCATCCTGTCTCACTAAATATACATGCTCGCGATGAGGGCGAGGAATTGAATGATCTGAGCAAGAGGGCTTGTCTGAAGGGAAACCAGAACTCAGGATGCTCTGATGGCTGGTGTTGGAAGAGATGCGGCAAAGGAGGGAAGTGGTGCTGGTTGGCTAAGGTTAATGGGACGGGAGACTGGCAGTCATGCTCTCAAGGCTGTGGGGTTAGTCATTTGAAATGTGCCCGAGGAAATTGTAAGCCTTGTGGTTGTGGTTGTTAGATAGCCATTAGTATCGACTGTTGAAGTGATAGAGTATTTGAATCCCTTCATGGAATCACACTGCCAGATGGAGCGACACGAGACTGGAATTACAAACGGTATCCCTCATATTACATGATGCAATGTCATATTCTTGTTAGTCTTTTGATCATCTAAACACAGCTTTCTACCAAAGAAAAATGTCAATCGCAGTTGAACCCCGTGGTAAAAGAACCTGTCTTCACACAATATACTAGTCACCGTCGACTGAATATGAGATAATGAAAACCTTCTCTAGGATTATAGTTGGGAGTAGCCACGATTTACGATAACCGATCTCGTACTCTACCTGTATCCGAAATTTCGAAAGTCTACAATAAATTTCCAGAATTGTATATAATTTTATGTAACTTATGAGTTTAGTAACTCCTTGGCAACTCAAGTACCCTCTCACTGATATAGTTTAATATCATCTCCCTACTAACAGGCGCAATCCTAGGAACAAGACACTCACGAAACCACCTCTCAACATCATACTCCATCGCATATCCCATCCCACCATGCGTCAACACCGCCCTCTCACATGCTGTAAACGCCGCCTCAGCGGCCATATACTTTGCACTATTCGCCGCAACACCAATCTCATCTTGTCTTACAGAACCATCTTTTTTGCTCTGATCATACAGCCGCGCAGCATGATACGTTGCTAGTTTAGCCCCCTCGAGCTTCATGTACGCATCGGCGAGGGGGTGCGCAATGGATTGGTTCATGCCGATCGGGCGTTTGAAAACTACGCGCGTGCGGGCGTACTCGCTTGCTCTGGAAAGGGCTGCGTAGCCGAGACCGAGGGCTTCGCCGGCGAGGAGACAGCGTTCGGCGTTCATGCCGTGGAGAATCATCTTGAAGCCTTTGTCTTTCTCGCCAATAAGGGAAGAAGAGGGGATCTGGTAGTTGTCGAAGAATACTTCGTTGGCGTCAACGGCTCGGCCGCCCATCTTTTTGATCTTGCGCATTTCGAGACCTGGTTTACTGCGGTCTAGGTCGATGCAGAAGAGTGAAAGACCTTCGCTGGGCTTTTTGACTTGTTCGACGGGAGTAGTTCGAGCAAGGAGAATCATTTTGGATGCGACTTGTGCGCAGGTGATCCAGATCTTCTGACCGGTCACACTATAAGAGCCATTCGAGTTCTCTTTTGCGACTGTTTCTAGGCGAAGTGTATCAAGACCGGCGTTTGGCTCTGTAACACCGAAACACACCCGATAATCGCCAGAGACGATCTTTGGAATCGTAGTTTCCAACTGCTCTTTCGAGCCGAATTTCGCAAGAGGCTGTGTTGCGTAGACATTGGCGTGAATAGACTGCGCACCCGCCATTCCAGCACCTGACTCCGCAATAGTCTGCATCATCATCGTCGCCTCAGAGATACCCAGATCAGAGCCTCCGAGAGATTCGGGAAGGGCTATTCCAAGCCACCCGGCCTTTGCGAGAGCGGCGTGGAATTCTTTCGGGTCTTTTTCTTCTTGGTCATATTCTTGCCAGTATGTGTTCGTGAACTCGGAGCAGATTTGGCCGACGGCGTTGCGCACCATTAGCTGGTTCTCCGTGAAGCCAGCCATGCTCATTAGATGTCTCGTGGGTGTTGCTGAGAAGGCATGGCTGTGGCTGCGCGAGAGTGAGACCTTCAGGGAGTTGTAAAGAGGGCGACGTAGGTGCTTGAAGCAATGCGAAGCTGATCGCGACATGTTTGCCGATAATCGCAGGGTGCTGTCGTACTGAATGGGTCCTCTACGGATTGGTCTCTCAGATACTCAGGCGGTTGTCTGATTCCTGTAACTCGATGGCTAATTAGGGAATTTGAGATGAAATGGTGGTTGTTGGTATTGTATGATGATGAGATGTAGAAGGCGCAGTGAATTACCCCAACGTGTGTAATTTATTTTGTCCATAGCTTACAGTCCGTCGATCATCACCTTGGAGTGGCACGTTTTAGGGACATCGTGACTGGATACTATTACAACTCAATGGTAATACTCACTTATGTTTCGATACTTGAAGCACATTACGTTAGCAAGTTTAGTCTTACACAAGCAAGTGAGTTGAAGTCAGTCATGGACATTTTCTCCATCTACTCCACAAGCGATTGAGATCCAACAGCATGAGATCAGGTGAAGACAACGAGCACGTATAGATCTCAGATTCAGCTGAAGCACATATAGTGCAGTCGTGGTATGACCTTAGTGACTATTCAGCTTTCCATTCTCTTCTTATAATTTGTATACAATTATTGATCTTGAATTGATGTTGGGATGAGGTCTTGGCGAGAACAGTACCTTATCGGCTTTAGTCTGATACTGTATCAATGGTCCCTCGGGTGCCAGATCTACACCCCGCCATTACCCTTGCCTTGCCATTTCGCTCACCACACCAACTCGACAACCTCAATAGCATAGACAATCAACTGGATCTTACCAATCGAAACAATGTCTCGAGTACCCGTTTCCACCAAAAATGCTCCTGCCGTGCCAGCGAACCTGATGAATCAGGCCATCATTGCTAATGGCTTCGTCTTTACCTCGGGTGCCGTCGCCATGGATCCCAAGACCGGAAAGATCATTGACGGCGACATTGAGGCAGACACGGTATGTCAATTGCACCCCGACCCGTAAAGATTTATAACTAAACGGGCGGTTTATAGCGTCAAATTATCCACAACCTTGGTGCCATTCTCGACGAGGCTGGCTCAAGCCTTAATGATGTGGTTGAAGTCAACATCTACCTTTCTGATATGAAGTACTACGCCAAAATGAACGAGGTGTATGCTGAGTACTGGGGTAATCTCAAGCCTGCTAGAACGTAAGTCATTATCTTGAAGATTGGATTGCAGAATTTGAATGTTAACTTGTGGTAGATGCGTTGCCGTCAAGACTTTACCCATGAATGCCAAGATTGAGATTAAGTGCGTTGGAGTTGTTACCAAGTCCAAGTCTAAGCTTTGAAGCGAGTACTGTAGGATAAGTCTGCAATTAATTACCTCACAAGACGTAATAACAAGAAATGGGGAATGCCATGTATAGTTCAGCCCTCGTCAGAACTGATACCAAGTATCTCTACAATTTACCACATTGCAATGAACTTTTACAATTTTCAACTTCTAAATGCCTCTATAGTACATTAAAAACAACAAACATTTTCATTTTAAGCCTCGATTTGAGACTTAACCCACTTTTCAAGACCGCCACGAGCAATGATTTCTTGCACGTTGGCAGGCAACTCACCAACCTTCTGCTCCCACGACGAACCATCCTTCTCGGTGATAACGACCTTGGATCGTCGAACATCCCAGAGGAACTTCCAGCCAGTGCGACGAGTCAGGGGCTTCTCGGAATCGTTCTTATATGTCTCCCGCAGACGCTCAACCAGGCGGGGAACCTCAACGCCCATGAGGGCGTTGTTGATGCTGTTGCGGCTGAAGATGTTGCCGAAGCTGCCGGAGACGACCAGGGGGATCTTCTTGGCTAGGATGGCGGTGGCGGCTTGCTCGCGTGAGCTTCCGCAGCCGAAGTTGAAGCCGGTGACGAGAATGTCACCAGCCTTGGCGACCTTGCCGAATTCTGTATCGTAGTTCTCCATGCACACCTCAGCCATCTTCTCGACGGAGACGTTGTCCTGGTATGTGTACTTGCCTAAATCGAAGTTAGTTTGGTCCCTAGTAACATCAGGAGCTTCACATACCGGGGTAAATGCCATCAGTGTTGATGTTGTCGCTATCGCAGAAGACAATTTCGCCCTCGACCTTCTCGGGGAAGCCAGGGAGAATCTCAGTCAAGGACTCTTCTCCCTCGGCAGCAGCGGGACTAGCCTTCTCAGCAGAACCCTCACCGTTCTCGGCAGCGGCAATCAGGGCGTCGGCCTCGCGGATGATCTTGTCAAGAGCATCCTCAATGGACAGGGCCTTGTCGGCAACAAAGTCACCGCTTCCCTCACCAATGATGACTTTCTCGACACCTTCAGGCTTCTGGTACCAGCCAGGGCCAGCGATCTTGCCCTTGAGGGCACTAGCAGCAACAATCTCGGGACTAGCGAGGTAAGCCTTGGCAGAGGTGGAACCCATGCGACCCTTTGACATGTTAGCAATGGCCTATATCTTGAACGGAAGGAGTACATACCTTGAAGTTGCGGTTACTGGCGCTGATACCGACCTCGCCAGGCTCAAGAAGACCAGTTCCCTGCTGGAGGTTAGTTTACTGTGGCGCACATTGATGGCAGGTAGACCAGCTCAAGTTGCAAGGGATATACGTACAAGACCGATACAGGGGCCACATCCAGCAGGAAGGGCTTCAGCACCAGCATCGAGAAGGACTTGCCAGTCACCAGCCTCCTCAGCAATCTGCTGCTCAGGAAGGGAGGCCGCAGCGATGTAGAAGTTGACACCAGATGCAATCTTGGCCTCCTTGTTCTCCTTAGCGGCCTCACGGAATACACGGGCAGCAGCGGCAATATCGGAAGCTCGGGAGTTGGTGCAGGAAACGAGATAGGCCTTGTTGACAGGAATGTCCTCGGCCTCGAGGTTCTTCAGAGGAGTAGCAATCTTGACAGAGTTGGGGCCAGCGACAATTGGTGATAGAGTAGACAGGTTGAGGTAGAGCTCCTTGGCGTATGTAGCACCAGGGTCAGCAGCCAACCTGTTCTGCTCCAACTCGTCGATTCGCTTGTGGTTGATGCGGTCCTTGGAAGAACCACCGAACATAGCGTTGGTGGTGGCCTTGCCGCGGTACCATGAGATGAGCATCTCGTCAACAGGGAAGACACCGGCGAGCGCACCCCATTCAGTTGTCATGTTGCTGATGGTCAGACGGTCGTCAATAGGGAGGCTTTCACCACCGGCAAACTCAACGGCGTGGTTCAACACTTGATCGTCGCGGAAAAGACCGCAAAGAGCAATGATAACATCCTTTCCAGTGACACCAGGAGGAAGGATGCCAGTGAAAGTAACCTTGGCAACAGGAGGGACTTGCCACCAGGTTTGTCCAGTAGCCCAGATGGAGGCAGCATCTGTGCGAACTACAGCAGTACCAAGACAGCCGATTCCACCATACATGTTACTGTGACTGTCACTGGCCACAGAAACAGTGCCTGGCCAGGCATAACCTATGAACCTGTCAGTATCCTGCTTCTCATCATGCTGGAAGATATTGATTACCTTCTTCGACCATGATTTGATGTCCGATACCTCTACCGGCGGGGTAGTGTGTAACTCCATGCTTCTCAGCGAATTCGTGGATAAGCGAATATTTCTTGAGGTTTGACTCTGACTTGTTCTGAACGTCGTGGTCCAATGTGAAGACTTCTCGTGGGTTAGTGTCCAAACCACCACTAAACAAGAAAATCGTCCCAGAGATTCGGGATACACCACGCACCAACTTGACGGTTGTTATGGACCTTGGAAGCACCGATTTCGAGGAACTTCTTTGCAATTGGCCAGGTGTTGTCGTGACTCATACAGTGATGCGGCGATAATGTTATGTAGTCTCCTGCCTTGATCTTCTTGCCCGGGGCGAGGCCAACGGCGTAGTTTTGGGCGATCTTCTCGACGAGAGTCTGAGGGTTCTCTACAGTAGGGGGCTGCTGGAACTGGAAGGCGGAGGGACTGGGAGCATTCTCGAGCTGGGAATGGAAAGCATATTGTCGTCGGGGAGTCTCAGATGTGTAGGCGCGGTACTGGGATGTGGCGATGGCGAGGGATCGAGAGCGGGCTGTCAAGGCCCGGGACTGTAGCCGCGCAACAGCGACGGCATTGAGAGCGATTGCTCTCCTCTAAAGTAGAATAGTATCAGTCTACGATCTTAACAGTTGGTGTGGAGGACGGGCATAATATGCAAGTCCCCCAAATAGTCACCGCAGGCGGGAGGAACCATGAAGGCTGAGACATACAAAGGCGACCATTATGAAACACGAAATTCGGAACCAAGAGCAAATACCATGCCAGGAAGTTAATTCTGAACTGAGAAAGCGACAATGTCGAGTGGAAAACAAGAGTGCGAGGTTTAGTTTGGGGATAGCTTCATTCTCTTCTGCGAAGCCGGCCTCGGAGATGGGTCACAAAAAGTTTCTGGGGAAAACCCGCCGGAATAATAATGAAGAGGATATGATTGGTTGGAAGTCGATTACCTGAATCCCGGAAGTTGACCGCCTGCCGAGAGTGGAACACCCACTTTGGAACGTCTTTGACCAGCATGTTATGAAGGACATTCACATTCGTCCGGTAACGTATTGCTGATGCTTCGGAATGGGACTTGTTCTGAATTTCATTAATCCTACTGTCTGTTTACAAGTTTGACAACGAACCGCCTAAAGTCAACAAAATTTCAAGGAGTACTGGCCGTATTGAGGTCTCTCCTGCGTTGTGGTCGTGTGAGCATAACTCAAGCCCACGCAATTATGAATTAAACCATAGATCATCTGCAAGTAAAAGAAGGTGTTAAACGTTGTATCACTTCCATCAGCGCCAACTTCTGTCTCGGTGCTGTTAGATGTGAAGTACACCAGGTGTTTATTGTATTAAATATGGGCGTCCCAAGTGCTTGGCTGACTTGAAGGATTTCCCCTCCTCCAACCTTCGAGCCCCGCATATCACTTATACAGGTTGCGATTGCAACTTTGACCATCTCATAATGTCTTCTAAACTTCGCAAGCTCAAAGCCAGCGAGGCAGCATCCCACTTGCTGGAAACCTTTTCCGGGAGGTCTATCATCCGTCGCCAACTCATCGACGCAAACCAGCTGGAAAAATTAGTATTTACGCTTAACCGACCCAGCTTCAATGTCGTCCAAGGGACGCCTGTGCCCCCGGGATATCACCTGGTGTACTTCACACCCAACGGCACTGAGGCGGAACTTGGTGCTGATGGAAGTGATACTACATTCAATGCCTCCGCGCCTTTCACACGAAGGATGTGGGCCGGCGGGAAGATGACCTGGGCGAGTGACGTATCGCTCCGTGTTGGCGATGAGGTTGAGGAGACGACAGAACTTCTAAGCGCAACGCCAAAGAAGAGCAGGTCGGCAGGAGAGATGGTTCTGGTGGAAGTTGAGAAGAAATTTTGGGGCCCGAAAGGATTGGCGTTAACGGACCGTCGGTCGTGGGTGTTTAGACCTGAGATTAATCCTGATGCCGTGAAGGAGACGCCAGATAAAGATCTCGAAGATGTTGTCCGAGGGCCGTCTTTTATAAAAGATCTTGATACAAAAAGTGAAGGTATGTGCCCTAAAGCAAGAAATAATCATTAACGATGGAGCAACCTTATCCAATATGTCGCCGAAATCGACCATGGTTACACAATAAATAGTCATCGACTGACAAAGCTTAGGTCACCCTATAAGAGAACTTCGCTGGTCACCAGTTGGTCTCTTCAGGTTCTCAGCTCTGACGTTCAACGGGCATATGATACACTATAACCAAGACTGGGCCCAGAACGTTGAAGACCATCCTGGGGTAGTTGTGCATGGGCCCCTCAACCTCATTAATATACTAGACTACTGGCGAGATACACATGGTAGTGGCCAAAATCCTCGAGATATAGTATACAGAGCATTGTCACCATTATATGCTGGCCAGACATACAATATTCGGACTTCAGCCACCCGCGATGCGGATGATGGAAAGACATATGATGTTTCGGTAGAGAAAGGCAGAACGGTTTGTATGAAGAGCGAGATCACAGCTTGACATACGGTCTCGGTACAAAAGACGTTTTGTCAAGGTTACAATTGAGTGTGGAACTGAGCAAATTTCACCTTTACAACAGTAAAAGTACAATAGAAATCTTATATGAAGGTGTATTCAAACGCCTGCCAGAGCAAAACTCTATACAAGTGCATGTGGATTCAACTCTTGAATGATGAACAATGTATAATTCTTCCCGTCTAAACCCAATTCGCGCTAGAATACAAATGAATCTCTTCTATATTACGAGTTCTTAGGCAAGGAGCATGCGGGAAGGATCCTCGATGTACTTCTTGACGGTGTTCAGGAAAGTGACAGCCTCTCTGCCGTCAATGAGACGGTGGTCGTAGGTCAAGCTGATGTACATCATCTTATACAAGTTAGCCAGGAACATTTTGTTGTATTGTTTAGTAGGAGACTTACCGGTCGGATAACAGCCTCGCCGTTGATAGCAACGACCTCTTGTCGGATGCCGTTCATGTTGAAGACAGCAGCCTGGGGATAGTTGATAACGGGAGTTCCGAACATGGAGCCGAAGATACCGGGGTTGCTGATGGAGAAGCTACCGCCTTCCATATCCTCCATGGTAAGCTTACCATCACGAGCCTGTACGTGCGTAGTTAGCACCTGGACAAACCAGCATCACATCTCAAGCTGACTTACCTTCTTGGCAGCCGAAGCGACCTCACGCTCGAGCTCAACAATGCTAAGCTCGTGTGTGTTCCTCAACACAGGGGTAACAAGACCCTTGGGGGCGGAAACAGCAATGCTAACATCAACGTAGTCCTTGTATGTGATGATCTCCTTCTCGGTGTCGATGGTGGCGTTGATCTGGGGGACCTTCTGGGCAGCCATGGTGGTAGCCTTTGTGAAAGCACCCATGTAACCCAGACGCACGCCGTGCTCCTCGGCGACCTCCTCCTTGTACTTGGCTCGCCATGCGATCAGGTTGGACATGTCGACTTCTTGGATGGTGGTGAGTGAGGCGCAGGTGTTTTGGGATTGTTTGAGTCGGGCAGCGATGGTCTTTCGCATACGGGTCATTTTCTCCTACAAAGAACTGTTTAGCAATGGATATCAGTCGCAATTAGGGAATACTTACAACTCGCTCGCCTCGAGCAGGGCCGCTTGAGGCGCTCTTAGGGGGAGGTGTAGGCTTGGATTCCTTGGGAGCAGGCTTCGACTCAGCAGGCTTTGAGGGCTTGGGAGGCTCCTGAGCAGGAGCAGACTGCTTCTCCTCGGACTTGGCGGGTTGCTCATCGGGCTTTGACTCCTCCTTCTTGGGCTCCTCCTTGGTTGGTTTTTGCTCCTCTCCCTCGCTCTTCTTGACAGAACCAGCATCTTCACCCGTCACGATACGCGCAAGATCCTGTCCGACGACAACGGTATCGCCCTCCTCAACAAAGTACTCAGCGATAGAACCGGGCTCATTCGCGTTGACAAGGACGTCGATCTTGTCGGTCTCGATGCTAGCAATCTCCTCATCCTGCTCAACCTGCTCGCCAACTTTCTTGGCCAAGCTGGACAATGTTCCTTCGGTAATGGACTCGGCCATCGGGGGCACGGAGACGATGTAAGAGCCATTGAGGAAGCCGGAGTTGCTGAACAAACGGCGCTGAGGGTCGACGGCGCCGCGCTGGCAGAGGATTGCGCTGTGGGAGAGGGCGCTGATGGGCTGGACTCGGATGGCGGCTCGTGATAGGCCGGAGAGGCCTGTAGCAGCCTTCATGCGCATAAAGGAAGCCATCGTGAGGGTTGGCGGGAGGTGATTGACGTAGTAACTGGAAGAGGTGGAAGATTGGAGATCGATCGTGGGGAACGAAAATAAGTTCGGTTCTGAATTAAGCGGGCCGAGCCTCTGAACAAGGCACGGACTTGCAGTGCCTTAAGAGATGTGTTTACACGGGCTTTAAGGGATGTGCTAATATCTACATGGGTTATCATAAGTGTCATCCAAAAGGATACTGTTAGTAGACTCTAAAGAGCTTTTACGAGTCCGATATTGATGTTGTGTTGCTTTGAAGGCCTGAGGCCAGTGGGAAGCTTTTTCGCAATACGTCACTAGAACTCACTGATCAGAACCAAAATGAGCACTTCACCTTCAATCAGCTCGCCTTGGAACTACACCGAGGTCAGTAGCTCCAGTTGAGTAGCCGGGCGCTTTTCGCAAATTTCCAGCCAGCCAGGGTCCAGACGAAAAGACCCGAACAGCTCCCGGATATTAAAGACCGACGGTGAAGTTCGTGATTCTCTCAGCCAATCAGCGCAGCCTATCTTCAATCCGTAACGTCTAAAGGTTTCATCGGCTTAACAGTCTCAACGCCGACGAACCATTACCAAAATAGATATGCAATTCTCAGAACTGCTCATTTAGGATTGCGAGCTCCGTACTTTGCGGAGCAAGGTGAGTTAGCTAGATCAAGGTGAGCATTAAGCTGCGGCAATGTTCGTCATAGCGAAATGTGTCACTTCATCTGCAGTTTGTGCCTTAGGCATGCAGATTATGGCCTGTGATATTTAACTCATCTGGTGCCTCGCCCTTCCAGAGGACTGGGCCTGGGAATTGCCGTCTAAGCCATGAACTGCAGCGACAATGCAGGTAAGGTTGAGGCTGGCGGGCCGGTACCGTTGTGATGGTACAGAACTCAAATTCCTTGGTGCGTTAAGGCAAAGGTCAGAAATGGCTTTCACATCAAGGATATCGTGCGAACCAACCGGCATCATTGTTTGACAAATTAGGAATTGGACTAGATGGTATTCAGTGGTATCTAAGGTAAAATAATCAGTCATGCTGATGTGATATCCAAACGCCGGACCGAGGGTCGCCGCCCTGTTCATACGCTATCGTCACGCCGTTGTCCGGAAATGCCTCGCTCTTCATCTATGCGACCGCTCGTTTCACTAGCTTCATAGTCCTTGGCGGACGTGTATTTCCTGAACGGACTTGATACCTCGTTTTGCGTATCATATGGCCATTCAGCCATGTCGTATATATCTGGCGGGCCTGTTGCTAATTCGTGCGTTGAGCTTCCTCCGTCGTTTTCGCGGGATCTTGTCTTGGATACGCCTGTGAGTCGGACGCCGTTGCTGAAAGGGATGCTAAAAGGGGCACTGATCTGAGTTGATTGGCCGCCGCTGTTCGAGGTGAGGAACGATCCTGGCAGAAGTCTACGTGCGACAGGTCGAAGCATTGGAAGACAAGCTATTGATCGATTAGCGCATGTTCGGCTGTGTAACTTGTGTCCAGTGAGCAAAACATACCAGCAATCACAGCAAAGTTGCACTCGGCTATTGACCAAGCGTAGTGAAGTCCCATCTGAATCGTCATTTCTTTGGAATCCGACTTAAATTTGAACGACTCAATGAGGACGAAGATGGAGGCGAGACAGGTCATGGCACCAAACGCAAACAGCGCAATGACAGCAAACTTCTGGCCTTTTGGTAGATGAAGCTTGCCAACTTCAATGGCGGGGAGAATGAGAATGGCGCAGTCGATCAAAACATGCGTCAGGACAGTCGAGAAGAAAAACGTCGATTCGCGGATATGGCATTTTGCGTCCTTCTCTTCTTGCGTTCCCTCCCACATTACTGTGATGGGCAGGCATTGCAGTGTTACCATGAACAATCGTAATAGGAACCACGAAACCGTAACACACGAGAGGATTTGAATGGGTATTCGGATGTCGGAGAATTGAAAGAGGCGCCAGTAAAAGGCAAGGACGGCGAATTTCGAGAATGCGATAGCGAATGTGTAAGTAAGACTCGTTGCCCACATATGGATCCACGCCAGGCGATTCTTGTCTTGAAAGGTAAAGTCGTCGGTAAGTCCAACCTCCATGGGTTTTCCAAGTCCATCCTTGATCCAAATCATTCCATTCGTCAACAAGGCCAATGAGCCCAACTTTAACAACGTTAGAGGATGCTATCCGCGAGTGACATAAAGAGTGAGACATACCCAGCCGACAACGGCAAAGGCATCATCGTAGCCATATCCAGCCTTTGTTATTCTCCGCGCAAAGAGTCGAGCTGCGAGTGCCAAGGTCGAGAGCGGAAGAGTTATAGCGGCCGCAGCAATGATATTGGGGGTGTCATCCCTCATGATGCATGGTAGAAGTGTTGCTGGGACACAAGACACAGATGGGTCCCCCGCAAAGCGTATGATAAAATGCGGAAACTAGAGCCCCAGAAGCAAAGAGAGAAATGGGGAAGTATTAAAGAGAATGGGGCGATCTCAGTGTGGTGACTCGACCTGGGGTGGTCGAGTTGTTTTTCCTTCTTCCCCAGACTAGCCAGACCACCCGAAACCCCGGCGAAAAACGGGCCATCGTCGAGAAGAGCCAACGGTCGAGCTTGAAAACGGGCTAGGAGAGAAAATAACTGCGCTATTAACGCCCCTGGCGCCCCCCATGGGGGAGGTGATGCCTGAAGGCTTGTGACGATGTTCGTTCTGGGGACGTCCTTGGTCCCGGTATCCGGGTCCCACTGAAGAAAAGCTGGGCATGGTGATTAGGCCCGGTCAGGTGCTTTGTAAGTCGATCATTATCTGGAGTCTTGATTTTGGAGACTCGACATGATGATCACAGTGGCAAATCTCTTCCAAATCTCTCACTGCGGACCGCGGCAATTGTCGACTGTCAGACATGCTAAACATGTCCCTGCAACCGCGTCCTCGTCTGACATTGAGCTGCCACTTCTGGTACCGCTGCCAAATGCATGTCACGCATTGATCGCCCAGCGCCTCGCTTCTCAGCTGGCTTCCAAGGGATTCGAAGAAGCATCAATCAACCTACCTATTCGGGCGTAGTCAGCTTCAGGTTCTAATCAATCCAATGATAATCTGAACCGCAATGCAAAAGGATGGTGTGAGCTCATAGCTCAATCCAGGCCTTGGCGGTGCCTGCATTTCCAGCAGCGACCACGCGACAAACTAGATATCACTCATTCTGAACCAATTCATGATATGGGGCATGCGTCTCTTGCGATTAGGGGTCGAGGCCCACGCTGTAGCCTTATCTTTGAACTGCGGACCTGTCAGCTTGATAGAGCCAAGCTTTGTATTCGGACCGTTAAATAAAATGGATCCCAATCAGCGACTTGCGCTTTGTCTACCAACAGCAATTCCATATCCTGCAGTGACCGAGGTATTGATCAAGAGGCACTGCATTTGTAATCAACGGATGATAGAGAAGTTTCAGAAAGAATATACCATTGCAGTGGAAAGAGACCGTTGCAAAGCTTTTGAACTCTAAATCCCACGCTTGAAATACCCTTTCGGGAGAACGGATCATAGGCGTTGCTCGCATCACCCTCTCTCGCTCAACGTCTTGACCGTCATGGATACGGTATCAACGCTTGCAAAAAGCCCATCTTTCTCATACGGAAAATTTTTCTCCCCCTATCAATTCGAATCTCAATGTTACTGAGTTCCACACAGCTTATCTCAAGTTCCACAGTCAAAACCTTGCAGAGGATCTTCATATTCCTTTCAATGGGTAACTGCTAAATCCGCTTAGTTCCCGGTGGCGCACTTGTAGTTCAACTCCGCAGTCGGCCATGAGCCTCTGCTCTTGTAATCTCTTTACCTTATCTCATATCCTAAAAACGCTCCTTTTAGTTCAGGCATGATTTTGAAGAAACTGCTATTTCGAAGCCGATGGCTACGCAATGATCGTTGTCTCCACTATCTTTTCGGCCATTTTAGACGCAGGCAAAGACTAGTATGGATTCTAGAAAAAGCCAACAGAAAGGTCCAGTTCTCAATCGCAAATATTCATTCTTCAGCCTGAGGATTATTATAGAAAGACCAAGTTAACGCCTACGCTATGCACAACTATCCATGACCTTTAGATCCTCAAATCGCCGGCTCTATTCTGAGTGTCCACTGATTCCACCCTTGATTCCTTCAAGAATTCCCGCCCATTGACCACCATGTCGAATCTTCGACACTTCAGCGAACTGGTCGCAAGCAATCTTGCGGATGACAAGAGTATCCTTGGCCTTCTTATGGTTCTTTCCGTTGCCGTTTAGTAGGTACTCTTCGAACCACTTCTCTTCAGATTTGTCAAAGGGCAAGAAGGCGAGTTGTGTAGCTCGCTCCGAATAGTCTTCACTTCGACCATCCAAAACCGCAGCAATTAATCGGTTAAAGAGCAGCTCACGGGTGTGAGGAGGGTATGTTCGGGAGTAGAAAAGAGCTTCTGAGATGTTTGTGTGCGCCATTGCATCAAAAAGGAGCTCAAGAGCAGCAGAAGTCTTGAGAATAGGCTGCACGGCGTAGAAGTATGACAGCGCAATGCTGTAATCGTGGTCCGACGCAGAGCGCACAAGCACAGTGATAATATCGTCGGCAAAGTCTGGGATAAGAGATGGATGGCAGACGTACTCCAGCGCGCGCTATAGATAAACTTTGTCAGTTCTTGAATCGTCAAAAGCAAGCGCAAAACATACCGAGAAGTCCTGGTGGTCTAGATACCAAAGGCCCTTGATGAAGATCTGGTACTTCTTAGGCATGCCAGATGCATCCACAAATGCGTCCGAGACATTATCGCGACCTGATGTTCGGTCGAAGTCGAGGAGGATGTAGTAGAAGATGGAGAATTTGTGATGGGTCGACATGCCGGCATCGCAAACCTGCTGGTGCAACTGCTTCAAGGCATTGTCGGTCTTGGGGGGGTAGATCTTGGCTGCAGATTTCATATTAGTACAGTCGCGATCTTTTCACAGGAGAAAACATACCCTTTGTGATACCAACTGCCCTCAGAACACGGTCAATGAAGAGAGCGCCATCGAAGTTTTTACGAGAAGCCTCAATCTCTCGTTGAGTATCGCGATCGTAGGGATTTGCGATCCCTTCAGGGTATACATCATGAATGTTGGTGTAATCGAACATGGCGGGATATACACTGTAGTAAAGGCGGCAGACTGAACAACGTTGCGGCGCAAGCAATGTTTTGATACAATAGCTCAAGAGCTTCAAGTCCGTCGAGAAGCTATCGCGAAACGGGCCAAGTGCTAGAAAGATTCCGTCGCGCGGTCACGTGAAACTGAGCCGCCCCGCGGCCTGTGTCGGTACGTACTATGTTGTTTACATGGCCGCCGATTTGGACATTTCTAAACAAACGCGGGGCGTAACCAGTCCTTTGTACAGCTTCCTTCGACACCACAACTCGGTCGACAACTCAGATAATCTGGTCCGGTTGTCGTTTGTTTGTAATAATCTTTGTTTACGTACACTCCTTCGCATTTACTCTCGTCTGTGACAAGAGAAATCCTTTACAATGTCATCCCCTGTTAGGCCCCGGCGCACAACTAGGCGCACCGCCATTATCGATTCCGACGATGAGGACGATGTTTCCAACCGCACCAGAAACCCGGATGAAGAGGAGGACTTCGAGCCTGAACAAAAACCAGCTCCTCGACGACAGACTCGCAGCGGACGCAAGTCAACGACTCCTGCCCCTACTCCTGCTGCAGCCCCTAAAGCACGAGGCCGTCCGAAAAAGACTGCTGCTCCCTCCGCCTCCGCTGAGTCAAGTGAGATTTTCGACGCCGACACAACAGTTAAGACCGAGAATGAGTCCCCAGCGAAATCCACCCCTCGCCAGCGCAAGAGCGTAGCTCGAAGCTCCATTGCTTCAGTACCCGACCTTGCCCCTCCAACACCCCAGCCAAAGTCTCCGATGTCTCCAAAGGTTCCAGAGTCTTCCCAAAAGCCTACTGCCGCTGTATTGGCCGACATGACCGATGCAAGTGTGAATACTTCCAGCTTCGACGAAACTCAAGCGACCATCAAGCCGATCAAGCCTATGGACACCATCATGGAGAGGCCTATGGATATTGTGCTTAAGTCGCGGACAATGACCATACCCGTTGTTGAAGACACAACACCCAAGTCTCGAATTGTTCTGACACATCTCGTTCTCAACAACTTCAAGAGTTATGCTGGTAGACAGGAAGTCGGCCCCTTCCATGCATCCTTCTCGTCCGTGGTGGGGCCTAACGGTTCAGGCAAGTCGAACGTTATCGATTCGTTGCTCTTCGTCTTTGGTTTCCGAGCTAGTAAGATGCGTCAGGGCAAGATTTCTGCTCTGATTCACAACTCAGCTCAGCATCCAAACTTGGACCATTGCGAGGTTGCAGTCTACTTTCAGGAGGTTATGGACCAGGTGAGTAATCTACGATTAGAAGGCGAGTTTAAACTAACTGATTCAGCCTGGTGGTGGTCATGAAATCATTCCTAATTCTGAGCTTATTATCTCCCGAAAAGCCTTCAAGAACAACTCGAGCAAATACTACATCAACGGAAAAGAATCCAACTTCACAACAGTTACAACTCTGCTTCGCGATCGGGGCGTCGATCTTGACCACAAGAGATTCCTGATTCTTCAGGGTGAGGTTGAGTCCATTGCTCAGATGAAGGCCAAGGCCGGAAACGAACACGAAGACGGTCTACTAGAATATCTGGAAGATATCATCGGAACCTCCAAATACAAGGCTCCCATTGAAGAATCCGCCACTGAGGTGGAAACTCTCAATGATATTTGCATGGAAAAGAGCGGCCGAGTTCAGCATGTTGAGAAGGAAAAGAACAGTCTTGAAGACAAGAAGGACAAGGCGATCGCTTTCATCCGCGACGAGAACGAGCTAGCTCTGAAGCAATCTGCTCTCTACCAGCTGTTCATTCACAAGTGTAGTGAGAACGTTGCCGTCACAGAGGAGGCCATTGCCCAGATGCAAGCACAATTGGACCTTGAGCTTGAGAAGCACCATGGAGGCGAGCAGATCATCAAGAACCTCGAGAAGGAGTATGCCACAGGTGCCAAGGAGTTTGAGGTGCAAGAGAAGTCAACACAGGCTTTGGTCAAGGAGATGGCCAAGTTTGAGCAGGAACGTGTGAAGTTCGATGAAAAGCGCAAATTCTTGGACGACAAGCGTAAGAAGCTCGAGAAAACCATCGCCAACGCCGAAACGACTTCTGCTGAAGCCGACGAGACCATCGAACAGTGTGGAGAGGAGATTGAGACCCGAACTCAAGAGATTGCAGAACTCGAGGAACAGGTCCAGACTGCCGAAGCTGAGCTCACCAAGATCAGAGATAGCCTCAAGGGCAAGACTCAAGCCTTCTCTGACCAGATTGCTGCCAAGCAAAAGGCCCTTGAGCCATGGAATGAGAAGATCAACCAAAAGCAATCTGCAGTCGCAGTCGCTGAGAGTGAACTCAACATTCTCCAAGAAAAGGCCAATGCTGGTGCTGTGGCCCTGGAGGAGCTTGAGACCAAGATCGCCTCCATCGAGGAAGGCAAATCTGCAAAACGAAAGGAGCTCAAGTCTTGCCAGGCTGAAAAGGCAGAACTTCTCAAGGAGGCTGACAACATGAAGTCGGAACTAGAGGTGCTCGCTGGACAAGAGCCCAAGATTCGCTCAAAAATCTCAAACGCACGACAAAAGGCAGACGAGGCTCGCTCAAGTTTGTCTAACACACAAGCCAGAGGAAACGTGCTTTCTGCTTTGATGCGCATGAAGGAGTCTGGTCGAATTGATGGTTTCCACGGCCGTCTGGGCAACCTTGGTACGATTGATCAGAAGTACGATGTCGCCATCTCGACAGCGTGTGGTTCCCTGGACAACTTTGTTACTGCGACCGTCGAGGCTGGTCAGCAGTGCATCGAGTACCTTCGAAAGAACAACGTTGGACGAGGTAACTTTATCTGCTTGGACAAGCTCAGGAGTCGAGACATGTCACCGATCAAGACTCCAGAGAACGCCCCTCGATTATTCGACCTTGTCACTGCAAAGGAGGACAAGTTTCGACCTGCCTTTTACCACGCCATGCAAGATACTCTTGTCGCCTCCGACCTCGCTCAAGCCAACAGAATTGCATACGGCGCTAAGCGATGGCGAGTCGTCACCCTTGAGGGTGAGCTCATTGACAAGTCTGGTACTATGTCTGGTGGTGGTACAACCGTCAAGAGAGGCCTCATGTCTTCTAAGCTTGTCTCAGATGTCAGCAAGGAGCAGGTCGCCAAGTTCGAGACCGACCGTGATGGCTGGGAGGCCAAGTTCCAAGAATTCCAAGAGTACCAGCGGGAGTGTGAGACTCGCCTCAAGGAGTTGAATGAGCAGATTCCTCAGCTTGACACCAAGATGCAAAAGATTGGTCTAGAGATTGAGAGTGCGGAGAGGAACATTGCCGACATGCAACGACGTATCAAGGAAGTCAGCAAGGAGCATCAGCCTTCAGCAACTGACAACAGCCGCATTGCTGCTCTTCAGAAGGAGATCGCCAAACACAACAGGGAGGTCGAGAAGCTCCGCGAAGAGACATCCAGTGTAGAGGACGAGATCAAGGCTCTACAAGACAAGATCATGGAAGTTGGAGGTGAGAAGCTTCGTGCACAAAGGGCCAAGGTTGATTCCATCAAGGAGGAAATCGCTTCCAACAACGAGGAAATCTCCAATGCCGAAGTCCGCAAGGTCAAAGCAGAGAAGCAGAAGATCAAGCTCGAGAAGGACCATGCCAAGTCATCCAAGGAGCTTACAACTGCTTCGCGGGATCTTGAAAAGCTTGAAAACGACATCAACAACCAGGGCGAGAGAGCTGAGGAGCTTCAGGCGCAAGTCGAGGAAGCTCAAGAAGGACTAGCTTCCAAGAAGAAGGAGCTCAAGGCACTTAAGGGTGAGCTCGACGAAAAGGCAGCAGAACTCAATGAGACAAGGGCGATCGAAATCGAGATGCGCAACAAACTCGAAGAGAACCAGAAGGCTCTTACCGAGAACCAGGCTCGTCTCCGTCACTGGAACGACAAACTGTCCAAGATTGTTCTGCAAAACATCGACGACCTTATTGGAGCTTCATCCAGCAGCCAACCAAAGCCCCAGTCGCAACCCAAGCCTGAGGCTGGCGATGATGGAGATATCGATATGGACGATGCTCCTCAAGACGATGTGGACATGACAGATGCTCCCGAGGAAGATGGGGAGGAAGAAGAGGAGGAAGAAGCAGAAGAAGAGACAATCAGTGCACAGCCCAATGATATTCCAAGATATACACCTGATGAGCTTGCCGACATGAATGAGAGAACACTCAAGGGTGAGATCGCGGCTCTAGAGGAGAAGACTCAAAACGTCAACGTTGATCTCGGCGTCCTTTCCGAGTACCGAAGGAGAGTGGAGGAGCATTTGGCTCGATCTTCAGATCTGCAGACTGCTATCGAACAGCGAGATTCCGCTAAGAAGCGATGCGACGACCTACGCCGTCTACGGTTGGAAGGCTTTATGGAAGGCTTTAGTGCAATCTCCCTCCGACTAAAAGAGATGTATCAGATGATCACTATGGGAGGAAACGCAGAGCTGGAACTTGTCGACAGTCTGGATCCCTTCAGCGAAGGTATCTTGTTCAGTGTTATGCCACCAAAGAAAAGTTGGAAAAACATCAGCAACCTTTCTGGTGGTGAGAAGACGCTGAGCAGTCTGGCTCTCGTGTTTGCCTTGCACCACTACAAGCCGACTCCTCTGTATGTCATGGACGAGATCGATGCCGCGTTGGATTTCAGAAACGTAAGTACCACCCTCACCCTGAGACACTCGGCTGCGATTCGACCACCAGTGTTCACACTCGCGTGGGCATTCCACATCGAACCCCTCATCCTTCGTATTCTAACTCTGACTAACATGGTACGCAGGTCTCGATCGTTGCCAACTACATCAAGGAGCGCACCAAGAACGCCCAGTTCATCGTCATCTCGCTGCGCAACAACATGTTTGAACTCGCGGCGCGGCTGGTGGGCGTGTACAAGGTCAATCATATGACCAAGAGTGTAACAATTGAGAACAAGGACTTTATCGTGAGACCGCAAGGACAGCAACAGCAGCAGAGGACTCAGACGGGTGTTAATACGACGATTTTGCCGTTTCGATGATGAGGATGGTGGATAAGATACTTTGTTGTATATGACGATGATGATAAATATGGAATTGGTTTGGTTTGGTTGCGGATACCTTGATGATTAAAATATGGATGGAGGTTAGATTTATGATTATATCCACATGTTTGGTCTTTGTCGATACGATTTCTTATTTGCACCTCCTCTACAAACGTCGGTTTCCCTAATACTAAAGATCAACTAACACTCCCAGACCAAGCTCCTCGCCAATTCCTCCATGATCAAGCCATTATAACCCGTCAACCACAACTCAACAAGACTCAACCTGAAGCCGTCCTCCCAAACCGCCACTTGTATCACACTCGCGTCCCACAACCCAGGAACCCTCAGCTCCTGTGTCACCGAGCGCGTCTAGACCTGGACCTGGGACATTAAGGATCGCTCGTCTCTGGTCCAGTTTCTCGCGAATCAATGGTGTCTCTTTGACATGATGCAGATACCCGGGTCGATTTGGCAGACGCACATGCTGTAGTACGTCAGAAGTGCCGACTGTTCTCGGCTCTGCATGTGAGTCTTGGATGTCAGGGATGTCGTGTCTCGGCAGATTCTACTCTGTCTTTGGTGTTGAAACCAGTCTTGATGAAGGAGGCCTGATCTCGTAAGGAGGCAGCTGCATCTGTACGTCCTATAAGTAACGTCCAAACAATCTTGCCCAATATCACCATCTTTCACTCATCATCCCCGATACACTCGTTTTAAGTCAGCATCATGTGGATGCTACTCCCCCTCGCTGTTCACCTCGCCGCTGCGTTCCCCGCCAACTGGAACGAGACAGCTGCTTGTCCCCGCGATGCCCTCTACACATCTCTCGTTGAAGATGGCGGCGGGTTCTGCTCGAGTGTTCTGGAAGGGAACCACTGTGGTGCCGGGTACAGCACGCCTGCTGAGTATGTGCGGTATAATCAGACGCGGATAGCTTCCTATGTGAGTGGCTTCCTCGAAGTGTTGTGAAGAGAGACTTATGTGATATAGTGCGAGTGTATTATTACGAGTACGGATGCTATAACTACGTCGAGCAACTCGTCCAGATCGACAGCGCGGGAAAGTGCAGTCACGGTTGGGTATTCGGCCTCGCAAAGTATGGATGTAAAGACGTCGGCGTCGGTGGGACAGCCTGGCTCTGGGAGGTATACTGAGACTACAACGACTAGAGGCAAGTCGACGACTTCTGGACGTTGGAATAGAACTCGATCAATTTCGGCATCTGTTGCAGAGACGACGGGAGATATTCCAAGGATGAGCCGGTATACCAACACCAGCATATCTGCTACAGAAACACTCAGTCAGAGCTCAATAGGATCCATGGGTTCATGGAACTTCACCACCTCTGATGTGTCTTCGGATACCCGCGGTCCTATTTCCATATCATCCTCACGCATTCAGAATCGAACCTCTGGTATACAACCTATCTCACCATTCACCGGATCTGGTAACCAGTCCCAAACTCTCCAATCCAGTATGGATGTAATGTCCCAGCTATCAAATACTCGAGAATCTGGAATAACGCGATTTGACACCCCAAGCGGTTCGCTACCAAGACCTATTCCTGGAAACTCGACGTCGAGTCCTTCGGGGAGTGGCACACGTCCGACGGACTCAATGTTTACACGGTGGAACTCGAGCCTAACCACCCCGAGCATCAGTATCTCTGGTACAGGGGGCTCTGTGCCTTTCCCAACTGTGCCATTCCCTACGATCTCTCTCTCTATGGGTTCTGAGGTCTCTTCGGTTGGGAGTGTGGTTCCTGGTATCAATGATACTACCTCTGCATCGAGGGGCAATGACTCGATACCGACTATCAGTTTATCCCGCGGGTCGTTTGTACCGTTTCCGACTTCGTCATCGCCGAGTCAATCATCTTCACAGGAGGCAACCTCGGGTGGTAGCTTCGCTCCGGCCTGGAATAGTACTTCTTTGCCTCCTGGGAGCAATGCATCAGTCCCAACCATCAGCGTACCCCTGACCAAAACTTCTGCCCCCATTCCGGGTCTACCACTCCCAACTGAGTCCCTTACAACAGACTCCGGGGCCGGTAGAAGCGTGCTATCCAGTTGGAATAGCACTACCTCTGCCTCGGGTGGGAATGTGTCCATACCAACTATTGGTATATCCAGAACTGGTACTTTCGTACCATTTCCCACTCTGCCATTCCCGAGTGAGTCCGTTACCACAGGCTCTCAAACGAGTGGTAATCAATTCCCAGGTCTGAACGGTACCACCTCTTCCCCCAGTGGAAATATCTCTATACCGACCATCAGCATATCTAGAACTAGTAGCTTTGTACCGTTCCCAACACTACCACGACCGACCGAATCACTGTCTACCAATTCTAGGGACTTTACAAGTTCAGTGGGAGGTAGTAGTGGTGTGCCGGGCCTGAATGGTACTACTTTCCCGACAGGAGGTAACGTTTCTGTTCCGACAATCAGTCTTTCGCAGACTAAGACTTCAATACCTTTTCCAACAGGTTCTCTCCCCAGTGTGTCTTTGCCAACATTGCCTGGATTAACGTCAACCTCGACTGGAAGCGGAAGCGTTGTGCCTAATCGAAATACCACAAGTGGTGGATCAGGAGGTCCTAGCTCTGGGCCGACTACCAGCTCACTCGAGTCGGGACCTGTTGTGTCTCTTCCAACAGAATCTGGGGTCCTTCCAAGTAGTACTCAAAGCGGAGATCTCGGTTGGAACTTCACATCATCCATCTCAGGCGTTGTGTCTCTACCAACAATCAGTGTACCAACCTCACAAATCCCTGTACCCCTTCCAAGTCTGCCATTCCCAACAGACTCATGGGAAGTTTCGGGCAGTGCTGAAAGCGGAACCGTTGTCCCCGGTGGTAACACCACAAGTTCTGTCCCAGGGAACACCGCGTCTGTTACATCCTTCTCAAGTCCTGTGGTCACGGCTTCAGCCTCCGGTAGCGTCTCCAACGGCTCTGCATCTGGCGGTAACGCTACAGCGACTGGCATTCCCGAGTTCCCTGCTGCCAACTTCACGCATGTTACACGCACCGCAGCTCTCTCGGAAGAGACATGTCATTCTCTGGCAAGCGACCCAGATGGTGGCCCAACCCGCCGAGCGTTACTGTATAACGCTAGACTTCGTGAGGACAATATCTCAATCCCCATACCGTACATCGAGTCTGTCGAGTTTGAGGGTGATAGTGTTTATCCACTCTACACAACCGTCCGTGATGAAGCGGGAGGGATGTACTTTGTCGACATCTCTCGGCGGGGGCAGCTTTCAGTGGTTGATCCTGCTGGGTACTTGGTAACACTTGACGCAAAAGGCATTCACTTCTCGGGAAGTAACTGCACGTACGACATATCCATCACGATTGACGATATGTACGAGCAGATAGCCGACTTGGCTGGTGTACAATGCGCCGCTATCAAAAGGCGTGCCGACGATTTGGACTTCCGCCAGGTTTTGTACCTGCATGATCAATGTGGTAGTATCGTTGACAAGTCGCTCAGACGGTATCCTCAGCTTCTCGTAGGCGACACAGTCTGCGCAGATGTCGCTGTTGATGAAGAGACGGGGCAATGGGCCTTTGACTGTACGTTTCCTGGGTCTCAATCTGGATCTTTGAAATGTCAATGGGCTATCAAGAACAGCATCATCGACTTCATTACGACAGATCCATTTGGGGGTTCATGTCCGGACCTGTCTACCGTTGTTACCACCCTTGAAGAATCGGGGAAGGATATCGTTGATCCATCGGAGCTTCGTAAGGATCTTACTAACCAGGGTTTGTCCACCGACAGGGCAAAGCAAGAAGCAGACGAAGCTGTCATCGCATATACGCAGCTTTGGCAAGCTCTGAGTGCTTTTTTCTCCAAGAGCACAGAGTCTTCCACAGGCTCTTTGGAGGAGTACATAGATGTGTACAACGCTCACCGAAGTTTCGAGAATGACATCTGCCAATCCCTTCACGAAGGCGAGATCCCACTCAACCTCACCCTCATCGCTGGCGCAACTCGTATCCCCGCCATAACAACCCTCAACTGGGCGCCAGAATCAACACGGCCTTACAACATCACCGTGCAAGACTCTTCACGGATCGCATGCTGTCCGAACGGCAGTGTCGCAGAAGGTGAAGGTTCTGAATGTGCCTATCCACGAGAGGCTATCATCCCAGGCACAGGGTGTGTTTGCGGTAAGAGTGCTGGGGGTATAGGTATCGCGTTTGAATGGACTGAGTGTGGAAATTACGCGGGTAGTTGTGAGGCTGATGGGGATTGCAGTGATGGTTATTTGTGCTTGACAGGAAGTTGTTGTGGTGGAGGGGTTTGTGTTGATGCGTATGCTTGTTCCGAGAATGGCACTGATTTGGTGCAGTTTGATGGAGTGTTTTAGGGTAGTTTGGGTGTAAATTACAACAGATGGTAATGGCGAAAGAGAGCATTATTCATTGACGATTGAGGTACTACGATATTCACTGAGTAATAGATATATTTTTCGTTCTCCTTATTACTTTCCAGTCAACATCATGGGTAGTGAAATGCCTGTGGTGCAAATGGTGTCTGTGAGGTCATGGAGTTGTGATAACTTCTCGTTCATATTGAGTAGCAAAACTCCACACAAGGCTCTAAAAAAAAGACTGAACAGGGTATACAACCGAGGACAATAATAATGCTCTCAGGTCGAGGGGAAGAGCACACGGAATTCAGTACATTGTAAGATCAGCTTATGGACGATTTGTGAGTAAAGCAAGACTGCTCACGATAGTATCATTCAACGAATGGCACTATTTAATTTTAAGAGGACTCTTGAGCCGGGGTAGCACCTAAGGGTCTCAATCACAGCCAAGCATACGTCACTAGGACCACATACAATCACACACCAAGCGAGAAATGCTACAGGGACCATATAATGTTCGTCAAAGACGTGGAGACATCAAACGTCGTCCGATTGAATTTTGGAATTTCTTAAGATTCATGATCCCAAAGGTATTCATCCCATCCATTTTTTTGAATGTTGCTATCATAACCGGACTCCATCCCAAACATCAACCCATCTAGACCTTAGGGGCAGTGGGGACAATCTTCTTGCCGTCCTTGTTGTAGCGGACGCGAGGAGGAGGGGCACGGTTGCGTCGGCCGACAACGGATCGGACACTATTATATCATGGTCAGCTTTCGGAACAAGTCAAAAACGTACCGGAGTGCGAACGGCTGCGCTGGGGCAGGCTGGACGAGTTTCAAAGGCAAATGGTACAACCAAGGCTCATCTGAAGCACATACGCAACCATGGCGCAGTCGTCACACTCCTGGGGAGGACAACGTACCGGACAATCTTGCCGTGGATGGCGCAAGAGACACAGTACTGCAGCTTCAGGTACATCTTGGGAACGGTGTACTCCGCGAAGACGGAGGCATCGGAGATGTCACCTATGAGACTGTAAGCGATTGTTCGGAACGAGAATCAAGAGTGAAGGTAAACGTACGGATAGCAGCAGACTCAACCATGTTGCGGATGGTGAATCTCTTGATAGCCTTATCCTTGGGAGTGCATCGCGAGCAGTTGCTGCATCGGATGGGCTTGACGTGGCCGCGGCCCTTCTTGTTTCGGCCGCTGGAAAGCTTGTTAGCACTGGAGTTCAAGGCGCGCAGGTGCCAGAGCCGTTCAATCGTCGTCGAATATCATCGCGACGTGGTAATCGCTCGTCGAGAGACATCGTCGGCGACAGTATGCGAGGCGATTGGAGGCGGGCTGACTGGAGGAGGAGGGGGAGTCGTACTTGTTCTTTCTCTTCTTGACCATCTTGACGGTTGCTGCTGGGGTTAATTCAGGTCACGCAAGTGAAGAAAGGAAAGGGAAGAAGAAGAGAAGAGACTCACTAAAATGTGCGTTTGGCGAAAGGATGCTCGACGATCACTGAAGTCCACTTTTCGAAACGGTTGGTGGGCTCTAGGGCAAGTAGAAATCACTGAGCTCAATTGAGCCCCACCGCACATAACAGCCCCAGCGAGGGGCAAGGGCCTGGCTCAGCGAGAACCCTAGGTCATGTGACCCCACTTCTTCAGTGGTTGTGAATTTCTGAGCGGGCGCCACCTCCAGCAAAAGGTCTTCTTCAACCCATTCGCACCATCTGAGGATTGCTTAGGAAGGCAATAGCTTTATTGTCGAGGTACGTCTGAAAGATGCTGCAAATACCCGTCTCTGTCGTGAGGGCTTCACTGCCTTTCACTTGAGAATTGCCCTTTGTTCTTTTCTACGATCGCAATTCTCCCCTCCGCGCGCGCACTCGACGCTTCGACTTTGAGCCTCGTCAGTTCATCTTCGAAAACTCGAGAACCGCACACGAGAGAAGACCCCTCCGACACTGGCGCATGCTTCGCAAATACACTCTTGGATCAGGAATCTAACCGTCTCAGTTAGGCATCATGCAGATTTTCGTCAAGACCCTCACGGGGAAGACGATCACCCTTGAGGTGGAGTCTTCCGACACCATTGACAACGTCAAGTCCAAGATCCAGGACAAGGAGGGCATTCCCCCGGACCAGCAGCGACTTATCTTTGCTGGTAAGCAGCTCGAGGATGGCCGCACCCTGAGCGACTACAACATCCAGAAGGAGTCCACTCTCCACCTGGTCCTCCGCCTCCGTGGTGGTATGGCCAAGAAGCGCAAGAAGAAGGTCTACACCACCCCCAAGAAGATCAAGCACAAGCGCAAGAAGACCAAGCTGGCTGTTCTCAAGTACTACAAGGTCGACTCTGATGGCAAGATCGAGCGACTTCGACGCGAGTGCCCCAGCGACACTGTAAGCATCATCATTCACTCTGTCACATTTTACAGACGACTAACTCCTATTCTAGTGCGGCGCTGGTGTCTTCATGGCTGCCATGCAGGATCGCCAGTACTGCGGTCGCTGCCACCTGACCTACGTCTTCGATAAGCAATAAATGCATCACCAAGGGACATGATTGGGATTGATGAAGGAACGGATTGGGTGCCAAAAATGGGCGTTATGAGGCTGTAGCATAAAGCACATCCGGTTTCTGAGATAATGCATGCTTGATTGAGACGACACAAACTTGATACCACCAATCTTTGTCCTGTGAACTGTGATTATTATTTTGAAATGTTTGTTTGTGCCACGAGTATTCGCCACGAGCTTGTGTACAACAGACAACTCTACGGCTGTAATACGCATCATATCAATCGATATGTGTATTATACAACGGCAAGAGTATCAAATTTATCATCTGTGAACGCCAAGACTTACTCCCACATGTTCATCTGTATCAATCCTTATCAGCTTAATTTCATAGCCTCGCATGAATTTCCTGATGCCCACTCGTGAAAGTTTTATCTCGCCAGAGCCTTGCTTGCCCTGGTGGGGCACGTCCTCAGAGCGATCAGACATGGAGGAGTGGAGAGAGGGTCCGGATGGGCTACTGCGGACGGGTATGCTCGGTTCATTGATCTTGGTAGTCATTCTTACTTGAGGCTCTCTTCTTTACACATTGAAGTCTGTCGTCTTCATACTAAAAAGGTACCTGGGTAAGTAGTCAACACTACTCTCATCAGATCACAGTCAGTCACGAAATGCCCAATCTTCAGTTAATAGTGTGTTTTTGTAAACAAAGGGTATGAGTTTTCCCTCGTAGTGAAAAACAGTTTTACATCAAGCCAAATGCCCTCAAACGCCCAAAAGCCAGAAGCCAGATCAGATCCTACAAAAACTCCTCAAACAATTGCGCAAGGGCCCCTGGGAATGCCAAATCTCCCCACGCGCCACTCCTGCTCCTTGCTATATGTCGGAGCGCAAACTCTGGCGGGAGAGACTCGCAAGAAGACTCGTACCGCTTCCTTGTTTGGTTCCGCGCCGAGTTGACATCGTGATGAATGAGGAGTCGCGTGCTTGGTGGGAGATCCTGGCCTAAATCCCGAGTCCGACTACCCTTGCGCAACGTCTATCATGACTGAAGATGCATCTCCCGTTATCCTCGTTCCTGAAACGTTCAGCTCTAGAACGTGCTCATGTCTGATAAGACACAATGGCACGTCCAGTCGCTGTGAAATAATTGGAAGAGCTCTACTCGTCATCCGCAGCCTTGGACTTTCTCTTCTTCTTCTTTTTCTTCTCACCGTCAGCTTCCTCAACGGCGGGGGCCTCCTCATCATCGTCGTTCTTGCGCTTCTTTTCCTTCTTCTCCTTCTTGTCTTTCTTCTCCTTCTTTTCCTTCTTGTCCTTCTTAGACTTCTTGGCAGACTCGGGCTCAGGGACGTCGGCCATCTCAACATCGGAGCCAGCATCCTCGCCGTCCATGATGTCCATGACACCCTTCTGTAGAAATAGTTAGCGCTGATCGCAGTTCCATATCAAATTGCACTTACCATGACATCGGAGTTCTTGGCGGGCTTCTTGCCAGTGGCGTAGAACTCTAATCGGTCCTCGACCTGCTGCTTGAGAGCCTCACCGAAGCGGGTTGAAGGCTCCTCGGAGAAGTTGTCGATACGACTAGCCATACTGCACTTGTTGGCGAGGTATCGGGAGATGCGACCCTTGTTGCGGACACCGGCCTTGCCGATGAAGCTGCTGTGGTAGATGAGACCGTACTTGGGGGTGTTGCTCTTGGTCTTGAGAGCACGGAAGAGAGCCTTCTCGGCACCGAGAATCTGAAGAGTGGAGGCAGGGTACTTGGAAAGGTTGGTCAAAGAACCAGCGTGAGAGATGAGGCGGGCGGCAACGGGAGTGCCAATGAGGGTCTGCAGGTTGGGGGCGATGTCGGACATCTTCTTCTCAAGGTAGGCGGAAGTGGACTTGCGGTTGTCGGCCTGCTTGACGACAGCCTCAGCGAAGCCGTGGATAATCTCAAGATCAGCCTCGGAGATGTCGAGACCCATAGAGACCTTGGCGGCGTCAATGATGGCCTGGGCCTTCTCACCATCCTCCTCAACGAGAGCGGCAATGTCGTGGAGCTTGTCATCGTTCAAGCTCTTCTTGTCGCCAATGGCCAAGACGAGCTTGCAGTAGGTGTAGTTGTCGGAGACAATCTTGACAAGCTCAGGGAAGTGCCAGCCATACCATTCGCGAACGCGCATGTAGAACTGGTTGACACCCTTGTCCTGGAAGTCGATGGTCGCGCTGGCCTGGATGATGTGGTTGTCGTTGCGGGTAACGCTGAACTTTACCTTGGCACGGGAGTAGGCGTGACCCATACCCAGACCGGCCTTCTCAACATCGCCGTACTTGAGTCCGCCGAGAAGCTTGTCGGCGTGGAGTCGGATACCGCGAATAACGTCGCCAACGATGTCAGAGGTATCGGCGGTCTCGCACTCGAGGCCGGGGAAGAGTCCCTTGATCGCACCAGCGAGGTTCTTCTCGGAAACACCGAGGACAACCTTGGCCTTCTTGCCGCTCTTGGGGAGGTTGAGTTCGAGGACAGACTTGAGGTAGTCTGAGACGATACCCTCACTGACGAGGTTGATGTTCTCGAGAGCCTCGACGTGACCCCTTAGCAGTGTCAGTTATCGCGCATTGATTGGCATCACGTAGGCAAGATAAAAAATACCTGAAAGGGCTGAAGTTGGACAGCTGGACCATCTTGCCGAACTTGGCAAGATCGTTGACGGCGGCCTGAGTCTCCTTCAACTTCAATCCAACCGCATCCTGCTGATGCACCACCTTGAAGAGGGCATAGCCCACGGGCGATTCGAAGAGAGCGTAATCGATATGCGACATCTTGTCGTTCCCTGCCGGTGCCGCAATTGGGAATGATTCCGCGTCGAAATGGGTTTGTTGATGGCTCGAGGCTTAAGAATTTTACACTTTTTTTCCAGGTGGAAATTTTCTGGCAGCTTGAGCTGGGTGCACGGGCCAACTGAGGCTGGTGTGGCTGGTGCAAAGGTCACGTGGTTCGAGGTGGAATCGGAGATACTTTCAATAAAGTTTTACAGTGCAGCAATATGGGGGTATCTTAAGAATGTTTATTTGATTAAAGGTTTTATTCAAGGCCGTAATGAATATTCATACTAATCATGTACTAACGTGCTCTTCCGTAAAAAAGCAGCATGAACTCAAACTATTGACAGTTTTCATCTCACTCATTCTGACCCACCAGCTCCGCTTTGGCCGCTCAGTTGTTTGGGAACCCATTTCGCAGGTTCTCGTATTTGGTCGCGGGATACTCAATGCAGTTGTCCTGTCTCATGAGTGCTCCCGGTCCTCCAAATCCCCTCACAACTGTTGTAATCAGACTCTGATCGCCCTCCTTATCCGCACTGCTTTCCCACCACATAGCACCTCCAAGCTTCCACTTCTTGACATACTCGGCCTTGTCCCACGCGACTCGGGGCGTGTCGTAAGTAACCATAGTGCGCGTCTGGGGGTTGTAGCAGTAGCTTGCGCAGCATGCTCCGTCGCCGAACTCTTGCGCGCCCTCGAGAGGGAGCTTCTTGTAGTCGTACACTCCCGCCTCCCATGTGCCCGGGCCAGTTCCTTGGTAGGGACGGCCGGGACCATCGGTGTTCTCGAATGCTCGGCCGTAGAGCGGCATGCCGAGAACAAGCTTGTGGGAATTGACACCGCTACGAGCATAGAAGTCGATGGCCGCAGATGTAGAAAAGGGAGTTGACGTGGGGTTGTCGCGAGATGGGTACAGGTTAGCCTGGTGGCCGGCAGTCTGATCCCAAGAACCAGCGTAGTCATAAGCCATGAGGTTCCAGAAGTCAAGATATTGATCCATTCCGCGAACATCGAGCTTCTGGAAGTTCTGCGCACCAGCGGGGCAGGCCACAGTCAATTCAAAATGATAAGGCTGGCTCAAAGTTTGCGAGTAAGCATCCATCTCGCGACGAACAGCACCGAGTAGCTCGACATAGTTTCTCGCCTCATCAGCATTTTGAGGGTACTCCCAGTCAATATCGATACCATCAAAGCCGAGGTTTTTGATCAAATCAACGCAGCTCTTGGCGAAGGTATCGCGTCCTTGGGGTGTGCTGGCGGGAGCCTTGAAGTTGCTGCTGTAGGTCCATCCTCCGACACTGAGAAGAACCTTGAGGTTTCGGTTGCGTCTCTTTAAAAGGTTAAGCTGCTTCATACATCCGTACAGGTTGGTGCCGACGTCGTTCCAGGAGTCGCCGTCCCAGTGAATGTCAGTATCGGCCCAAGAGTCGGTGAGATGGCTAGAAGGGATGTGAGTTGAGCATTTCGTGATGAGATTGAGTGGGCAATCACTTACACCTCGCCAGAGTCGCTGCGGACATTGGCAAATGAATAGAGAATATGTGTGAGATTCTCTACAGGGAGGTCCTGAGGACGATGCTTTCGGGCATAAATAGCCCTGTTTTGAGTTAGCTGACGAGCTCAAGGGTCAATACAGGGTAGATTCGTACCAGTTGACGAAGTACGCAACGGTACGGAAACCTTCTGGCCCGCCACCCATTTTGACTGTAAAGGTACTATATGAATTTGATAATAAGACTGCTGTTGATGCAGCAAGAATAGCGCCTATAAGTAAGAGACTCGACCAGGTACAACAAATCCAAGGTCGAAGTCTTGGCTGTCTCTGTGCAGGATCCGTGATGATAGAGGGGCACTTAGTGGGGTTGCAAGCTGTAAGTGGGGAATCACTTCAGCTTTGAAAGGTTGGGATTGAATAACAAAGTAGATGCATATCAAAGGTCTAGCAAACAATCAGTCAGATATAAGAAACATGGAGGCATCCAAGGCTCTTACTCAGCAGCCAACAATTCAACTTTCAGCTCGAAACCAGCTTCCAATCCATGTTTTGCGTCGTCATCTGCGGCGTTGATATTGGTCTGAGCGGCCAAGCGTGGCGGTGCTTAGACGTGGCTAGCGTGGCAATTCAGCTCGGTCGGTACCTTGGGGTAGCTGCATGGACAACACAACAGCAGAATCGGCAGCAAACGGCATTGGCAGCTTGGCAGGCATTAAGTTCAGGGATAGCATACTCACTGTCATAAACTAATCCTTCGGTATCGCGCTATCGAGTTGGCAAAGTATAAATGCAATAGATCAATGCAAGGCGGAAGGAACTCGATATCACGAAGTAAAACCCTGGTAAGTATTTATGCCCACGATCTTTAGCTCTATGTGAATTGTCATGAGTCGTTTCATCGGTTTCCAGAGAACCTCAAAACACAAACAGAAAATCTTCGTTTTCCAAGTCCGTGATGTCCTCAAAGCCTTTATCGCCCTCTTTCTGATCCACCCTATCCCTTTCCAAATCTTCAGCCACTTGGGATATTCTATCATCCTCACCATCCGTCGCTTCACGCAGCACCCCTCCGCGCAGCGTTCGCTCCATGCTTTCTATCCGCTCCACTTCTTCAGCAGTCTCAAGGCTTCGGTCAATGAGAACGGCACTCTTTCCAAGTGCGACTCTGCGATGGCTGTGAAGTTGGTTGAGACGAGCGAGATGTAGCGAGGTAGCTATGACAAGACCGATGACGAGGATGTAAAGCGCGAGGTTGGCGCGTAGGCCGCGGGTATATGATGGTGCTTCGTCGGGCGTGTATAGTAGAGGACCGACAATGTTACCTGCAGAACCACTGATGAAGATGAGCGCTGATGTGGATTTTCGTTTTGTGTCGCCGGCTGTGTTCTGTGCTGACCACGAGTAGATCAATGGCGCTGCAGTTTGTTAGATCTTGCTTGGATAACGACTGAGGGTGTACTCACTAATTCCGGTAAATGTGCACAAGCAGAAATAGCCAGCAAGGCAGACTGCTTTGTTCTCAAGACTATGCGCAAAATGCAAGAGAATGGCACATCCGATGATAGGAGGTATGCACAGCATAACAATGACTGGGCCTTTGAGCTTCCATTTCATGGATATGTAGGCACTCCCCGAGACTGCGATGATGTGCGAGACACCGACCGGCACGTTGAACAACATGGTCTCAAAGGGATCTGACACAAAGGACTTGATAATCAGAGGTCCGAACGTCGAGATACCGTTCGAAGGGACTGAAATGCAAAAGATCATGGCAACCCAGCACCAGGTCTTGAGGTCTTTCAACGTCTCGACAACATGGGAGGTCCTCCATTCGCGTGACATGACGCCCATCTGGTTGTTTCGAAGGCGCTCGATTGCAATGATTTTGTCCTCATCGCTGAGAAACTTGGCTTCTGTCGGCGAATCCGGCATCCAGAAGAACATCACAAACGAAACTCCTATGGTAATGGCGCCAAAGAAGAGGAATATGATCTATTAGTGTTAGCAAAGCAGAGACGGTATAAATAACGTCGACATACTTGATAAGGCTTCATTTTCGAATCGATGCTTGCAAGCCCGTAGGTAATGAGACTACCAAGCTGTAAACAGGTGTTAGCTCTGATACTCGAACAAAAGAGCAGGACGAGGTACGCACCACCCACGTTAACCCATTCATACAATACCAAGATCCTATTCTCAACGTCTGCTCTCTTATAGGGATTAGACACAGCTCACATCGTCAGAAATAAACCATACCTTCTCCTCCACCACATCTGCGTAATAGCTATAAAACTCGGTCCAATACTAGCTTCAAAAGCTCCCAGAAAGAAGCGCGCAACCATCAAAGTTCGGAATTCCCTCGCCCAAGTCATGAGCACCAGCGTCGTTCCCCACGCCAATACCATGGCGCTCGTGAGTTTTCCGATGGGCAACTTGACCAGTGCAAGCGCAAGCGGAGGCTGCATAATCAGCTGCGCGAGAAATACAATACTGCCGAGCCATGAGTACTGGTCGCCTTCGAGGTTTGTGTCTTCGATGAGACCGAAGATGGAAGCGTATGATAGTGTCGCTTTGTCTAAAGCCTGGAGGAAATATACCGAGAGCATCAAAGGGAGCAGCGCAAGGTCGATGCGACGCAGGATTCGGGCGTCGTCAGCTGGGGAAATGGAGATGTGCTCATCGGGAGAGCGACCCAGTTTGATGAGAAGCATGGCAGCAGCATCGCGATAATTTTCAGACCTGGCATCATGGCTATTCGAAGGGCCTGCCATGTTGTTTTCCGTCTCGTAGCCAGTATCATTCTGTGCGAGAGGCTGGTACTCTTCGCCGCCCGACATGACCGCAGAAGAGCGGGTGAAAAACCTTCCTAACATGGCGTCTTGTCGTTTTGTTCAAAGCACCGAATTCTCCAAGCCCCGATGGGCGTGATTTTATTTTCAATATTTCTTATCGTCTAAGCCGAAGTGAGGGCCTCGTGAGAGGTGAGAACGGGAAATGACGTCGGTGGTCAGTGGTTTCAGAGCCTTTATCGGCGTTGGGAGGCCCTGGCAATAGGATCTTATGGCGTGCTCACCGCTGTAATTCCGGTGGTCGGGTGCCCGGCACACGTGGGCTGGTACAACCAATCCGACCACTTCTAAACTTATGAATGAGTGCAAGTTCTAGTAACTTGAAGAAGAGATAACTTAAATTTTAGCTTCTAGCCTTCATGTAACAGCAGGTGGACTCAACTCAGAAGTCAATATGAACATTCGTATTGATATTTCAAAATTCTAAAAGTACTTGCAACTCGAGACCCTCGGCATTCCTCACGACCATCTGTAATACAAACGAATACAAATTCATGCCAATGTAAATCGTACGAACAACCCTTTCAAGGATTTATTGGTTTTGTTATTCTTCAAATGTGTCTAATTTGGGCCACCTGCTCCCTCGCCTCGTGATACCGCATATCGGAGTATCCAAGTGGGTTGTCTCTGGCTCAACAGTTAAGGTAGCTTAGTTCTAACTAAACAGCTCCTCAGCTGATAACCCTAATCTAAACAAAACATCCTTCTCGCTCTTTCCTACTATCCATCTCACTAATATCTCATGAACTTCACAAGGACAGCAGAAGACACTTTCCTCACCAGAATTCCTCCCGTCCCGCACCCGTCGTTTCAGATAAGCGCCGGGGACCATGCAAGGCCTCCCGCGGAGTAAAGAAACCTCCAGGGTCCTACGCGCTTGTAAAAGCCGTGTACAGCCGTGATTCGACAACTCGCCCATGATGGGCGGTTACATCTTGTCATGAACCCGCTTGCGTGCATGATGCAATTAAGGCACAGGTTTCATTGCTGTGCCTTGAACCAACATGCAGAGATCGAGAGGAGGAGGTTGAATCTCTCTTTTTAACGTCCAATCTCCCACTTCTCCCGTTCGTCTGTCGATTTGAGTTCGAATATGTACCAACAACTGTCTGTGCTGTGCATAGTTTGGTGAAGTTCTGTCTGTCGTCATGGCTAAAACCAGCGGCTTCATTGGTTTCTTCTCTTCTGACTATAATACCTTTATTTCTCTTGTCTTCACAACGCCACTCGCTACAGCGCTACTATGTCTCTCCCTAGACGAAACACTCTTCTCCGGCGGATTTCTCAAGTTCGTCGATGAGAATCGTCCTTCGGTCCAATTCGCGGTTCAAATCATTGCCAATTTCATGTCTGCTCTTCAGGTCATTACCATATGTAGAGTCATCAACCTTGGAGTTCGGAGGCGGCTCAAAACGAACAGTATGAGCATGGACCAAATGCGCGCATGGATGGATGCTATGATACCAAGAATCAACTGGGACTTGCCTGTGGGATACATCTTCCTGCTTGGTCTCTTCGTATCAGTATCTATGGTGCTGAGTGCTATATGGGCTGCTGCTATGACGCCCGTTGAGACATCGGAACTCATTAAAGGCACTGTTCAGGTTCCAGCCTGGGATAACATCACTCTCATCAGAGAATACCCTTCAGAAGTTGAGGCAGAGGGACCTGGGAAGCACACTGCCCTTGGTAAGTTTACCTACTCGGTGGGCATCCAGATGCTGGGCAGTCTACTCGCTGGAGCAGCTTCAGCATCGCCCATTCACAACTCGACGCGCAACCACGAGAAGCTGGATAGAACTGGCTACAGCTACGTCGGGCGATCATACGGAGTTGGTTCCTCTCCAGGACTAGGCGATGTTCACTACGAAACCGGACGCAACGTACTGGGATGGAAATACCAAGAGTTGGGATATCACGCCAAAGTCAATTGCATCTACAACAAGACAGCCGACTTCAGACTCGTCACCGAGGGGGACATTCGCTGGGCTGCGCGCGGAGAACTTCCAGACAGTGACGACGGATACGAATACTCAAACTATATTGGCTTTGGAGAAGGCAACGCCGTCGTGGCGATGGGAGTTGCGCACTTCAAAGACAAAGATGTTGATGTCGCCCCTGTGAGGAAGTACATCGGCTTCGCAGCTGGAGGGTTCTACAAGTTTCTACACAAAGCGCAGTGCGAGGTGAACTTTGAACCAACACGATTTAATATTACGGTTAGCAGTCGGGGTAAGAACATCACCGTTGTACCAACGAACGATACCGACGTTCCTGATATTGATCCATCTCGTTGGCTAAAGGGTACCCTGCTCCGACAGTTTGAGCTAATCGCCAACGATGAGACAAACTTGTACGTGTCGACCGTTGGCACGGCTTTCAACACTTCTATCGCCGATCATCGTCTTCGTCTTGAGATGAACAACACTCTAAGCTCCAGGTCGAGCAAGAACGTCACCCTCGAAGGCATCGAGAACGCAATTACCGCTATGGTGGACGACATGCTAGTCGCATATTCCTCAGCGCAACTCATGGTTGGAGGTTTCAAAGATAAAACCTCGGGCTTCGTCCGCGTCACAGCCATCACCATCGGAGAGAAGAGATTCGCCGTCGCTGCTTTCGCGCTCAACATGGTCGTTGTTGCCCTCTTCATCCTCGAAGCCATCCGCACAAGAGGGTGGAAGGGTATGACGGAGTTTGACCCTTCGGACATCCGCCACGTTATGATTGCAGCGTCTGAAGGCGGCGGTAGTCTTGCGCACGTGGGTTTTTCCAATAGTGATAAGCTGGGCAAAATCCAAGTGAGGGTGAGCGACACTAGTCGTGGGAGATATACGCTTGCGGTGGACGGTGAGGTATCTCCTGCTGTGGTGTATGAGGATGTGAGGGCGGGGAGCGATACGTATAGTGAAAGATATAAGGGCTCTGCTGTCGAGCTTATCACGAGTACTAGGTCAAGGGAGAGTATGTTATGAATATAATGAAGCTCATGTAGATTTAGAAGCTGAGGAGTTCATATCGTTGGATATAATTATATTAGAGTATTCGAACTAATTCTCCAAGTATCTCAACAAGCTCCTGCAAACAAAACGCTTGATATTACTACAATCTCACATCTAAAATGTCGCCCTTTGTATCAATCCTGACCTTTCTTTCCTTGATCAACTTCTGCTAAAGCCAAAGCCCCAAGATTTTGCCTTCTCCTTCTTCAGCTGACTCTTGTCAACAGTTTTACACACTCTCTGCACAGTCAAGTCAGCATATATATCAACAAAACAACTACAAACTGAGTACTTACCTTGCGCGTCACAGCAAAATCAGTGTACAGTTTATTCCAGATCTCCCTCTCAGTACAACGCAACTCATCGTCAACCATACGACACTTCGGCTCATGCTCCAGGCGCAAGTCCAGATCCTGGATCCAAGGCTTCGGCACCGGCCAGTCTGAAAAGTGCACAAACTTAGCCTCGTTGTAAGCAGCAATAGGATCCCACTCTTCGCGATCAGAGCCGAGGTAGTCGCTGTGGTTCTCTCGCCGGTACTCAGCTGAGAGCATGTTGTACTGGCGATGCGGCAGCACGAGCGCGCTGTCGAGGTACAGCTCGTTGAGTATCTCCATGTCGTAGTCGTTTCCGTCGATGGTCTCCATCTTCTCGAGGATGCGCTCGAACTCGACTTTTTTGGGCTGCACGACCATGAGTTGGGATGAGAGGACCTTGGATGGGTGCTCGTCTTGGTAGAGCCAGTATGCGCGTGGCATTGCGACGGGGCAGGGTGGGAGCTTGAAGAGTTCATCCATGGGTTGGAGAACCATGCCGTCTGAGTCAAGGTAGAGAACTCTGTCGTACTGGGTCTGGTTGAAGATGAGCAGCTTGGTGAAAGACTCGGCCCAAGTCACTATAATATTGTTAGAAATCATTACTTAAGCCTGAGATTGCAGCTTGAACTTACAGTCGTCTCCTTCTCGACGTTGGATCTCGATAGGCTGCAGCTTGACATTGTACTCGTCGCGCGCTTTGATCAGAAGCTGTCCAGCCACTGTGTCCGACTCTTCGGCATCCGGGGCAAGCATCTCGCCCGGGTACATCATGAGACGGTCAGCCCGGCTACCCAGACGATCTAGTGTCTCAAAAGCCATGACTGAGTTGCAAAGGTAGTCTTCGTTGGTGACATACTGTATGTATGCAAACTTGCCCCAGTCGACTCCATCCTTGGTAGGATATAGAACACTGTTGTTCAAGCGTGAAAAATCCGGGACTTCACCGCCAGCTGCATCTAAGCCTTGAATTTCATCTCGATCATCATCGTCGTCTTCATCACCGTCACTACCATCCTCGTAGACCCGATTCATTTCATGCTCGTACTCCTCAAGTTCCTTATCCATTTCTTCCATATCCTTCTCATAGTCCTGAACTGGACTCTCTTCAATTGGTAGCGGAGTTGTTGTCGCAGGGCTCGCAGCTTCTTTCTGGCCTTCATTGTAAGCCGACCAACTATCGCCAAGAGCGGTTTCTTGGTTGTCATTTTGCAGCGCCCACAGGAAAAAGAAGCAAGTTATGATTAGAAGAATGGCCGGCAATAGCCTGAGCAGACGATTTGTTGGGGCTATCATCTTGGTTAGGACACTGCACCGACTGCAGACTGACTGGTGAGATAGAGGGATGAAACCTGCAAAGAAACATGAAAGATAACAAGAGAAATATTTTGATTATAACTAAAGAGGGACTCAAGGAAATTTGAGGTCAAGGGCAAAGGAAGTAGAGACATTCAAGACAAGCTGAGATACGCCACCATATTGAACTGCACGGTCAAGGTATGCCCGCAATCAACAATTGGTTAGCTGGAGGTACTGGATTGCGAGTAAATAAGGGGGCCATGCCAGTTCAGGTACAATTGGAGTAACTCGCATTGTATTGAAGCCGGGCTATTGGATCCGCGAAGTATCGAGCCAAGACTTACTTCCCAAGTTCTCAAGGGATGTTCGAGATGCGAGGGTAGTCGACGCCACAGAATGTTATGCCAATAGGCAAAGGCTGGCCCTGCAGGGCGCGATAACCATTGAGACATCCAGATTTCCGGTATGGTATAATACTTTCGGGTTGAACCTGTTTGACCAAGATCTTTTTTCTTGCTGCTTTTTGGCTGCTTTACCAACAAGTCGTGTTGATGCATAAGCAGTGGTCGGTAATTGTGATAACGTTCATAAGTTGAGACGTCTTCTTCCAATTGCGTCTTGGATTTTCCTCAGAGAAAGAATTTCCTTCTTGATAATAAGACTCCAGACCCTGCTTACTGCGGGTGAGACATTGTGGAATGTTAGTCAATAGCAAACTGGTTCACTATCTGTTGACTAGAAAAAGTCTAGACACCGGCAAGTCTAGGTTAAGTAAAGATATCAGTGGATGATTATCTGTCGCCCTCATCGGGCTCTTCGCAGCATAAAGTACGGAGTGCTCGACGTTTATTGAACTTCGCCAATAGCAGAACGAATTGCTTCAAAGTGTCCAAGTTATGATATGGGGTCAATTGAAGTATAAGTGCTCGGCCACCAGCTGTTTTGTTATCAGGGTCGAGAGATTGACGTGAAGACACAGCCACTCACTCATGGGACAGTCCTGAACGCAGATTGAATGTTTTATTTGCGACTCGTTGTCCCTCCAATGAACAAAACGCTCTATCATACATCGCAATAACTTTTACCACCAGGTTCCCATCACGACAAAAGACCATCTATCCTCTCTATCCTCTCTATCCCCTCTATCCTCTCTAACCGCTCTTACCCCATAACCATATACAATCCACCAATCTGCCACCACTAAAACCAACCTCCCGCTTACAGAGCCTTCTTCCTCTTCTCAGCAGCCTGCACCTTCGCAAAAGCACCTGCCGTGGCCCTCACGCTCTGCACAACCAGCGCAGAAGGAATGACAATCCAGATGGCGTTGCAGAAGACGTAGTACATCCAGAAGTAGAACTGCTCCGGGCGACAGTACACGACGTTGTGCACAATCTCGTTGAAGTAGCATGTCGCGAAGTAGAGAATGTCGCCGTAGATTTGTCCAACGCTGATGATGAGCTGGATTGGGTGGCGCAGAGGGTGCTCTGTTACGATAGCCCAGGCGCAGAAGAATGACATGGGGCCCCAGAGGATAGCGGTGACGCCCTCCATAGGGACCAGGAATGAGTCCTGGGTTAAGTAGCGAGAGTCTGAGAGGGCATATTCCTTCCACAATTCAGCAAAGAGATGAGATCTGCTGGAGATGTCAAGGAAGTTGTAGACATAGTAGCCTGGCTATTTGTTAGTACCACCGTTAGAAATAAGTCACAAGAACAAACTTACCCTCGAAGAAGAAATGGATGCATCCACAAATCGCAAACCACATCGTCACAAACGCCTCTCCCTTGGATAAAGTCCGACGCGCAGACTGGATGAACAGGAGCGTAACTGCAAGAATGCCAATGGAACCAGCTACGAACGTGCCCACGAGAGTGCGAGCAGACATGGTGTTGGCGACATACACCGGCAGCGCGGCATCCAGCGGCCAGTATGGATTAGAGGGAGTTTCGATAGTTGCGTTCATGGCGTCGGTTGTATATCGTGTAGTTTTATTATGAGAAGTGTTATTTATGAAAATTGAAAGTGAGGAGGTAGGACGGGATGTAGATTTTCTTTTAGTACAAACGCCTCTCGTTAAGTAGTCCAACTTTCAGGAAAATAGAAACAGGGTCGTTAGCTCAAAATTGGACCAACGTAGCCGTAGCCGTAGCCCTTCCTCTACCTATCCCCCTTCTGCAGCTAGAACCCCATATTTTACACCGTCACCGTAGATCTCCAAACTCTCCAAGCGAAATGCTTGGCAATATCGGACACTGGAGATCCGGAGTCGTACCATGGCGTCTCCCCCAGGAACAGTTATTACAAGACAAGCAATTCCATTGGTCGTCCAGCAAATAACCTTAGGAAAAGCCTTATAAATCAATGGAGCCCCCTGTTTTCTCCCAATGTCACGATGGAAATTCGGGGTTTTCGGGGCCCGTTGCTGTTGTTGTTGTTTTGATGTTGGGGTGTGGTTCGCGAATACGAACGCGATTATGACGATCTTAATACGAAAACTACGGGCATTTTCTATGGTGTTTCGTTTAATACTAGACAAAAAATGGCTGAGCTTCATCCATATGTAAGCGTCTCCGTTCGCACGTCGCCATAACTCCCCGGATTCTCAACAGAGCTCATTATAAGCGACAATTCAATCCGCTTCTCCTCTGTTAGCACCATAACCATCGTCTCACGCATTCTCTTCTCCTCAGGAACCCTTTCAATCCCAGCCCAGCTTGTCTTCGCTGGCAATTCCTCCATGTCGATACTCGCCCAGGCTTCCCAGGGTATATCCTCTGTTGCGACCCGCCATGGAGTTTCTTCCTTGCCCAGATCGCTCTCGAAGTATACCTGACCTTCAATCTCCATGATTTTTTGACTGACTGCTGCTGCGCCGTCGCTGAACCACATGCCTTCTTGTCTCTTGAGCTTGTAGAGGAATGAAATCGCTCGACGGCGAAGCCATGGATGGCGACATCGCTGGGCGACCATGAAGACCGGCACGATGACTCCTGGCTCTAGTGATAGAGGGGAGTGAACGTTGCAGTTCGGCGTGTAAGACCATAACGTCTCCGCGAGTGCGAGGATCCGCTCGTAAAGACCAAGTAGATTATCCCATCGCATCTCTGATCCAAAAGCTCCCCCTACCAAGAATGTGCGCAACAGCGTATGGTAGAGCCTGATAGATATAGCGCCTCTCTGATCATGCGATTCCAGATGGCCCATCTCGAACTGACCCATCTTGTACTCCCACGCAACAAGATCCTGTATCGTGTCCTCGAGCATTTTCTGGTCATTGATTATAGCCTGTTCATCTCCAGCTGCTGCTCTCTCGCCCAGCATCATGATCCTCCTCATGAGCCCGAATAATGCTGTACCTGCTTGCGCGTAGCTCTCCAGCTTAAATGTCTTCAGCATCACTTCGTCAATCCACACTCTGCTTGGCGCTTCTTTGTAAGGATACGGAGCGCTCGAGTCCGAGAATGTCATGGCGTGCAGGTCAAGTCGCGTCAGAATCTCAGCTGCGCTTGATGTCGCTACACTATGTCCCGCCTGGTTTAGCAGACGATGGCCAGCCATGATGTGAACCTGGCTGTCTGCCCAGCGACCAGTCATGTGTGTGATTGATACAAGCGCAAGGCTTAGAGAGAGCAGTCTTATCGGATCTTTCACATCGCGAGCATAAGATATCGCACGCCCGTAATTCTCAGCTGCCTGAGCCCAAAGCCCTTCGCTCGTGTGAAATCCATGACCTTGCCAGTACAACTCATGCCGTTGATGCAGCGCCCCCAACGCAAGAGTAGCATGCCAAACTGCAGGTTCACTATGCGCCAGCTGAAGCAGCTCCCTCGTCCAGAACTGCGATGGAATAAACGCCGCTGTTGACGGCGCCGTCAAAGTGCGGAACACATCAAAGAGCGACAAATTTGGCGGTGTCGGTGATCGGCTACCACTACTATGTCGTGGATACTGAGACAGAGCCTGTGAGATTGGCCCAATCACTGAAACCTTACGAGCTGCTTCTGCGAGCTGGCGACGGGTCACTGTTGAGTTCTCGGGGAGATAACCATCACATTGGCGTTTAGACGTCAGGCAGCGCTGACACGATGGCTTAGCCAAGTCGCATTTGACACGGCGTATGCTGTCAGGTATTAGTTACTGGCAAGTAATACAGAGAACTAACACTTACCGACAGGTGATACAACCTGTCCCTGCTTTTCTTGGCATTGAAGTTTATGTATTTTGTTGAAATTTAACTCGAATAATTGAGGTTTGAATGAGATGACTCTTGGGTGGGTGTTTTGATAATTATCATCAGCACAGCCACCTTCATAGCCATGGATGGGTAAATACATCCAGGATTACGCGATGCCACCCACGTTTCATCCTTGAATCATACCTATTGATTCCTTCAGGAGAGGCTTGCGACGCTATGATGCTGCAGAAAGGGTGATCGACGTAATGTTAGTTTGGCTCAGCCCTACCCAAAACAGGGATCCCACGTCGTGAATTTTTTTGGGTATCACCAGTCGTCTCATCATGACTACTGGCAACACCGAACTTTATGATCTGATTTCTTTTCCGGAGTCTTGCTAGCAACAAGAAAAACATCTACTGACAAGTTAGAATCTCGTGTCGTTTCGAGCGCATATTGAACCATTGACCGAAGCAGTATTTTCACGAGTCAGTTATCTTTCTCACAGCGCTTGGGATTTTGAACCCAACCCAACTGGTACATAAAACACCGAAACTTGCAGTATTAATATTATTTCATTACTCGTAGATGGGTATCAAGCCCTATAAATCATTTTCCTTCTCCTTCTCCTTCCTTCTTGCCCTTAAAACAGCCGCATGCTGCTTGGTGTGGAATTTCACATCATCCGGATACAACGGGTTCCAGACCGTATTACATATCTTACACTCCGAGAACGCCGCCTGAGCAGAAAGGTTAAGCGTCGTCTGTACAGTCGATAATTTCGCCTTTGCCTTTTTGCCAGCTTTTATATCACCCGTGCTTGATTCTCGATTCAACGAGCTCTCTCGTAATGCCGGTCTCGCGCTGCTATCCCCTGCTTCCGCAAGCTCTCCTTGGTCATCCTCTGTGTTCTTGTCGTCGAGTACTGGTAGTGAGGTACCGCGGAAGCGGAGCAGCCGGGGCTTCTTTCGCGTTTCTGTCCTGGCTGGTTGAGGTGGTGAAGATGGTGGTGTTGTTTCGGGCTGTAGTTCGTCGCTCTTGGGGCTAGATGCCGCTGTTGATGATGATGAGGGAATGGGCTTGAAAAAGCTCATGATCGAGCCCTTTTTGGCAGGGTTGGCGGTAAGTTTGTCTGTATTTGTGGTGGATTCGGTTGCGTCTTTGGTCTCCTCCGCAACAATCTTCTGAAGCGGTTGTGCTATGGTGTCTGTGTTCTTGGATGCTGATGTTTCTAAGGATGTTGCTTCACTCGATATGCGCCGCTTCTTCGTACTCGATTCCTTCGGAGAATCATCTCGAATGCTTCTTTTGCCGTATGTTCGTAGTGGTTTCGCTCGCGGTCGGCCACTCAGTGCTGGACTTGAAGACCTGCTAGGGTCAGTATCATGCTAATTATACCCAATAGAGCATGGGGATATACATTTCGAGATTCTTCGCATCCGTGTAGCTATTACCTATGCTTTGCCTAAGACCAATCGAATCGGTGTTGTCGCGTGGGGTAGAATGTAAATAGATCGCTCAGCAGCTGCGTGCCCTCAACTATGAGAAAATAGAGAAAAAGAATAGATGAACGGTTGTAAAAGGGTAAAAGAACGACGTAAAGGAAAAATACGGAGTAGAATCAGGCCTAATACCGGAATTGAGGTATCGTAGAGAAAGAAAGTCATTAATGAGAGATGTGCCCCCACCATTCGGGAAGACGCGTTAAGACGCGTCTGGCGCGCAGTCACATGCGTAAAGTTGAGCCATGATATCATACCATCATGATGCCTCGTCGATATATGTTCAGAGTGAATCAAACTAACAACTATTTACGTTATTTGCAAAGAAAATTCGTTTTAAGCAGAATTGTTGAAGTTTGATAAGTTTCACGTGAAATCTGTTGTTCATTTGCCTCTTCAAAATAAAAATTTAGTCATATTTGTCAAGTTATTCGCTACATATCACATCTATGTCTCGACCTTTTGTTCCATCCTTCTCTTCCTAACCCCATCACTCCCCATATCCTCTTTCTCTTTAATTAAAACCGCCTTCTCGTCCTTATTACCATCCTCACCCAGCACCCAACTTTCGACTACCTCCCTCACCTCCTTGACCTTCCCATGCTTCTTTCTCCCTTCGTCCATCTTCCACATATACGCATTGTAGACCACCACTTCCGCAATAGCAACGAGTATACTTCCACCCATAGTTAAGAATAACCTCGATGACAAGCTCCACCACCGCGCTGTAACCCATAATGTGCCGGCAACACCAGCAATGCTGACCAGGAAATTAATGATCAACGTGACTTGTTTGTGCACTTCTTCCATCGCGATGTCCTCGTCGCCGATATCTGCGGCTGATGTAGGGCGGTTCGCCTCGGCAAAGCCGGCCGCGCTGTAGGGGAAGCGGTCTTTGAAGGTTTCTTGTTGCGGGACGGGGTTGATCATTCGTTCGTAGGAGCGGGCTTCTTCGTCGCGGCGGAGACGGGCCATAAGGGCTTTGTACTGGGGTGACTAGAGCATGATTAGCATGGGAGGCCCGAAGCTTCATCGATTGACTTACAGGTTCGGGTTTGGGGGGTGGAGGAGGGATGTAGACGGATGCGCCGCGAAGCAGTTGTTCGAGAGTGTAGTTTGCGTTGCTTTGAGCTTTCAAGCGCTTCCATAACTCGACGATCTGTCCATGCGATATGGGCTTTCCGCGTTCAGGGTCTTCCAAGGAGGGCTCTTTGCTTGATTGTGATGGTTCTTTGGACTTGGCTTCGCTATCGTGATCCTCGATCTGTGGTGTCTCTGGCGCTTCAGCAGTTGCCAATGCCTCCACGATGGAGGGTGTCATTGTGAGTAGCACCATATTGTTCTATGGCCTGGAAGGAAACAAAAACGTAATAAAGTAAGGTTGCTACCAGGACGAATCATTCATAAGAATTCCTATCCTAGGTGCTTACTTGAAACAAGGTATGGAAAGCCAAAGTTACAATCTATTTCCAGGCCAGTTCCTCAGATTCGGTAGCGATTCATCCGCTGACACCTAGCTCAACGGCCCCATAGCGAGATCTGCCCAATCAGCACACCTTTCTGCACGGGCTGCCATCGGGTGCTCGCCGAACGGGTCCGCTTACCACCCCGGCTTAGCAGAACACAGCTAGAGCTGGAAAAGTTTAGAGGTCGGATCAATTGGTAACCAGAGGCCAAAAATCCCATCTCGACAAATTTCCCTCGCGATATCGATCTCGACTACCCCTCCATTGACGACCTTTACGACTTGCTCATATATACTCGGCGAATGCGGTCATAGTACGAGACTCTCTCACCGCCCGACTTTCTCCTCTTTCTCCATATATTCGTGTGTGTAGACGCCCGCGATGATGCTCCGTCCGGGGGCCTCGGTGGTGCGCGGCACTATGGCTAGTCAGTCGATGTGGACGAGGACGAATTTGGCAGCGGCGCCTGCGTGCGCTCTGTGTAGACAATTGACTGTAGGTCGGGGTCCTACGAGGATACACAGCGCCTCGTTGCATACCAGCCCACGAAGAGATTCTGCGTGGGGTGCTGCCGTCCAGGTCGCCTCCAATGTCGTGAGCAACGTCGTTAAGAAGGCTTCCAAGGATGCGATGCATATAGATCCTCTCCGGGCTGTCGCCAAGGAGATGAAGTTTCTGACTGGCAACATTCGGAAACTCTTGGGCTCCGGACATCCGTCGCTTGATCGTGCGGCCAAATATTATACCCAGGCTGAGGGCAAGCATGTCAGGCCTTTGATCGTTCTCCTCATGAGCAGAGCCACTTTCCTCTGCCCCAAGACGCCTCCCACATCTCCTACAGTTACCTACCGAGGCATCGACGCTTCAATATCACCAGCTCAAATCCTCGCCGACGTCAACCCTTCGCAGCCTCTTTCAGCCCTCGAACAAGAGATCCCCGACAGCAACTCTGATATCCTTCCTAGTCAGCGACGACTTGCCGAAATTACGGAACTGATTCACACTGCTTCGCTTCTTCACGACGATGTTATCGACCACTCTATCTCTCGGCGAGGTTCACCATCGGCCAACTTGGAATTCGGCAACAAGATGGCTGTTCTGGCAGGTGACTTCTTACTCGGCAGGGCATCTGTCGCGCTGGCTCGTCTTCGCAACCCCGAGGTTGTCGAGCTGCTAGCTACGGTTATCGCCAACCTCGTAGAGGGCGAGTTCATGCAGCTTAAGAACACCGAGCGGGACGAGAGAAATCCCAAGTGGTCTGAGGAGACAGTCACTTACTACCTTCAAAAGACCTACCTCAAGACCGCATCTCTCATCTCCAAGTCTTGCCGAGCCGCGGCTCTGCTAGGCAACACCGATGCTCTGACAGTTGACGCTGCCTACGCGTATGGACGAAACCTGGGACTGGCTTTCCAGCTGGTGGACGACCTTTTGGATTATACGCAGAGCGGATCAGATCTGGGTAAGCCTGCGGGGGCAGACTTGGAGTTGGGTCTGGCGACAGCGCCTCTGCTATTTGCATGGAAGCAGATGCCGGAGCTCGGAGCTCTCGTTGGCCGCAAGTTTGCCCAGGAGGGTGACGTACACAGGGTAAGTTGGCTTGCATATTCTTCGCCCTGACAAATCACATTGTTCCGGGCTGTTGGAGACGACCCATGCTAATTCGGAAACAGGCACGTGAGTTGGTACTCCAAAGCGACGGTATCGAGCAGACGCGGGCTCTTGCACAAGAATACGTGAATAAGGCTATTGCGTCGATTGCGGACTTCCCCGATAGCGAGGCCAAAGATGGATTAATTGAGATGGCGCACAAGTCGCTGAAGCGACAGAAGTAGAGATGCTGTGGAGAGGAAAAGGCGGGTATGAGCTGGGATGAGTCGTCTAGCTTATCCGCCGTGTACAAATAGCATATCACATCACAATTATTTCACGATAAAGGAGAAAAAGCAACATATGGATAGTAAAAAGCCAAAGAATTTGGGGATGACGGATGGGTCAGATGGGACTGGGAGTTGAGAGCATTGGCCATCATGGCGGTGTATGATTGTACCTTTAGGCTTGCTTTGCCTTGTCTTTGAACAACGAAAACAGAGGTGTAGACGGCTGTGAGAAGTTATGCATGTATGATTGATTGTACTTGTACCATTTTTATTATTTCTGTTGTACTGATACATTTGACGCTGGATATAAGTGGCTTTCTGTTTTGGGATGAAGTCGTATTCTTATAACTTTGAGGGTGTGGTGACGAAGCGAGCATGGTGTAGAAACGATTGGATGACGCTTTGGACTCAGTGACCTCGGTATAAGCAGTTGGCTCAACTGCGTGTTTTGATCGAGTAATACCTGTCTCACTGATGGAGGAATCTTCAAAAAGAGCTAGAGCCAAAAGGGCGACTATAGGAGGGATTGCAACTCCGCGGGGGGAAAGGAACTAGGACTAAACCACCATGACATGCCGATTGCATTACTCGATAGAAACGTGTTCGAGAGTCATCCGCCAACAACACGCGAAACACCAAGGAGCCACTATTATGAGCTAGGTCTGCTAGGAAAATGTCTGCTGACTGTGCTGGTATCAACATCTTCTCACGAGGCTTTCCTCGAATCAGCTCTTGACCGATTGTTGTTGTATGCCTCGAATAGCCTCAGGCTCAAGCCATAAGTGGGAAAGGTAACGAATCCTGCAGAGTAAATATGGCTACATTAAATACAACGCTATGCTCACGCTTTCCCACTCACGCAGTTCTTTGCATTGTATTACTCGATATTTACTCGATTCAATCACCCACTGCCGCCATCGGCCAAACTGTTCGAGTTTCTGATTGGGTCGACGGCGACCGGCAGGCTCCGATGGACCCTGAATATTCGATTTTTCTTCTTTGTGATAAGCTAAGCTTTTCGGCAGTCTAAGTGGGGCCTACAGCGAGGCCCGAATATGTACAGGAATGGGAACCTCGGACTGGGCGACAGAATAGAGCAAGGCGAAAGTGATTGGAAGGAAATAGTGTTTTGATCGAATAATGAATACGATTCCTTGAATCTGGACTCCCGTAAAATACCGAACCGAGGAAAGTCATGATAAGACGTCGACAGCCAGTATTCTGGAGGTGGCTTTTCTTCCTCTTTCTTCTGCTTCTTCTTCCAGAAACAACACTCGTTGAAAGCCAAGCAACCAATTGTCTTTGTCCCTTTGATAAGAATACCAATCACTTGATAGAAGCTCCTTATCAGTCGCTGACCATCGACCTGCCACATCGCGCCTTTTATCCTTATCTCTGGCTCGCAACCCCACCAATCCGTGGCCCTGCCCCTCCAACGACGTAGAGATAAGGGATAAGGAAGAGAGAAACGGCCGCGCATCGGGATTGAATCGACGAAACGGGATTTGAAAGTGAAACCGAACCAGCTTTCCCCGGATTTTGGACGAGCCCTGCTTCTGTAGCTTTGTTTGAGTCACTTTTGTCCTTTCATCTTGCATATTTCTTCTTTCCCTTCTCTTTTTACTCTTCCATCTCTTACAAGTCCAAGTCCCTTCATCCGCCCACCATGACAACTTCCAACGCCGAGCAGTACCCAGAGGGTCCTCTCTCAGTCCTTGTTTCTTCCCGAGTTGTCGTTACCCTTCCTAATGACTCCCTCGTCATCACTCCCGCTTCTATTGTCGTCAGCCCCGTCACCGGAAAGATCGTCTCAGTCGTTCCTGAGGTCCTCCCATCATCCAGTTTCCCTGCCGGCACAGACTATGTCGACCATACTCCCAAGCTTCTCCTTCCTGGCCTCGTTGATGCTCATGTTCACTTGAACGAGCCTGGTCGTACTGAGTGGGAGGGCTTCTGGACTGGTACCCGCGCTGCTGCGAGTGGTGGTGTAACCACCGTGGTGGATATGCCGCTGAATGCTATCCCTCCTACCACGACTCTTCATGGCTTTGAGGAGAAGCTTCGGGCGAGTCAAGGACAGTGCTGGGTCGATGTTGGCTTTTATGGTGGTGTCGTCCCTGGTAACGCCGACGAGTTGAGGCCCCTGGTCGAAGCTGGTGTTCGAGGCTTCAAGGGCTTTTTGATCGAGTCTGGTGTAAGTTGATCTTATCTTTTGTAAGCTGTAAACAAGTTGTAAGCTGACATTCACTAGGTTGATGAGTTCCCCGCCGTCTCTTCCAAAGATATCGCCCTGGCCATGGAAACCCTTAAGGACACCCCGACCACCCTCATGTTCCATGCCGAGATGATCCCTCCCATCACCCAGTCCGTAGGCGACGATGTGCAGACCTCTGAACCCCCCTTGGCTCCGACTGGTGAACTCAACGCATACAAGACCTTCCTCGAATCTCGACCTCCTGCTTTTGAAACATACGCTGTTGAGGAGATTCTCAGCCAAGCGCACATCGCCCCGTCGCTGCACCTTCACATCGTTCATCTTTCGGCTACGCAGTGCATTCCTCTCCTCAAGGCAGCTCGCAAGTCGGGCATCAACATCACAGCCGAAACCTGCTTCCACTACCTTGGTTTGACTGCTGAGGAGATCGAGACGGGCGACACTCGACACAAGTGCTGCCCACCTATCCGGGAGGGCAAGAACCGTGATGGTCTTTGGGAAGAGCTCGTCGCTGAGGATTCATGCATCAAGACCATCGTGTCGGATCACTCACCTTGCACACCCCAACTGAAACTCCTTCCTCAGCATCTCGATACTGGACGACCCAACATTCCCCACAACGACTCAGGTATCGACGTGACCGCGGCTGATATCCAAGACCCCGTGGAACAAAAGGCGCGCGGCGATTTCTTCGCAGCCTGGGGTGGTATTTCCTCCGTTGGTCTCGGTCTCCCGATTCTCTACTCAGCAGCCAAGAAGCGCGCCGACTTCTCCAAGACACCCAGCATCACCGACATCGTGCGCATGTGCTGCCAGGCCACAGCCGCACAGGTTGGTCTTTCACACCGTAAGGGCGCCATCAGAGCCGGCATGGATGCAGACATTTGCGTGTTCGACGATGCCGACGAGTGGACGTTCACGCAGGGCGACATGCGATGGAAGAACCGATGCTCGCCGTGGGAGGGTCACGAGTTTACAGGCCGTGTTAAGGAGACGTGGCTGCGCGGCAACAAGGTGTTTGAGCTTGGTGCGTCAAATGCAGGATTCGTTGTCAGCAAGCCTCTTGGCGAGAGCATCACGGAGAAGCGAACGGTTTAAGACGAAGATGTGTGAAATGATTGATGACATAGACAACATATGGTTACGGCGTTTAGGGATGGGGCGATTAGAAATATGAGTATTTGTTTTTGGTTTTGGTTGTATTCCTATGTCTTGTATATAAGACACGAGTAATGAGCAGAAATTATTGTGATTATGGCGTCATTGGATGTCTCTGAAGACTGATGTGCATGTGAGACCTGTCTTATCGGAGGATCAGGACGAGAGATGATTTGGAGAAATTGCGGGGTGGATGATAATCCCGTCGGCATTTGGGGACTTGGTGTGAGGCATTAGGGAGGGTAATGTCCGGGCTTGTATCCTGAGTTGAGAGAATGCCGTCGGGGTTTGAAGGAAATGAGGAATATAGACAGACATATTAATGAGCAGTTTACATTGACTTGTTCTCACTTAGATATGGTAGTACCAACTCTAATCTCAGTAACAGGCAAGAACATCGTGTTCTATTGCAGTCCACCTGAGAGGTTAACGTCCTCCTTGTTCACATGCAGTAAAGACAGGATATCACCAACGCATCACCGCCAAATAGCACATCGGGTAAGGTTTCCCGCGATCAGTCAAATACGAAATAAACCTTGTCTCGCGAAAAAAGTCGCTTAGAGACTTTAAGTTCCAAATCTCGGCCTAAGCGAGACAGCCGTTGCATCGTTTCGCAGCCGACGTGGGTACAATTTATGCCAAGCGAACGATCGCGCCGAGTTGGGAGATGCAAGCGAAGGGTGGCATTGGTCAGGGATTGATGGCTTTGATAAGCGAAGGGTCAAAATGGAAGGAATATAAGTTATATTGCCATTGGTGTTTTGTATTAGGGGTTTGTGATTAAAGGATGTGATTTTGGTAGAAATATGATGATTAGATCTGTTGTTGTTGGTGGAAGGAATCTTATGGATGTATTACAATGCATCCAAGTGAGCAGCTTCTTGCTTGATTTGATGTCTACGAACAATCACTGCAGTTGCACCTCCCTCTTTCACATGAACCCTTGCTCGGATGAGTCCAATTCCGAAATGTCCTCTCCCAGTCTCCCCCCATTTTCTCCACGTCAGCATCGGCCGCCCGCCCACCAACGCAGATCCCACTAATCAAAGCTACAGCTTCTGCTTCTGGATCAATTCTTTTGAATGCCTTTTTTGCCCAGGGTCTAGAACCTTGCAAAAGACCCCCCGCAACCTCGCTTCTGGGGGCTCCACTTGACACCTTGAATCGGTCTCTTTCTCTTCTCGGATTTGAGCTTGGGGATTCAACACGATGGGGGCGAATTGGAGTGCCACTCTCGGGTATTATGGGACCAGGTAAGGTAGTCTATTACCCATGGGGGGAGGAGCTCGTTTATTACGTGTGTGTTGGTTTATACTGCAGACGAGACAAAGATGGAATCTCTTGTGCCTATTCGCATCTGCATCTGACTGTATCTTTTCTTCTCAACTGTCAGACCTCGCTTCTTGTCTTCTAAGTCGGCTATATTCCTCGGCGTCATAGACCAACCCCCGTCTCTAACACACCCAACACAGCCTGATATCTGGATAATAATAACCACCGGATTCCTTTCAGCTCACTCTCACAAGGCCATAATGTCCCGGGCGTGGACGAATAGATAACATCGCCCGTCACAATCGCACTTTCACCTACAGCAAACAATCTGCAGCGATGCGCCAAAATGTCACCAGCGACCGCTCCGGTAACATCGATATCGAGAAGATGGACAGACCAAGCTCGCCTGATGCCTCGATAGATCCTGGTATTCATACCAGCGATGTGTCAAGGTTGTCTGTATCTGGAGGCGGTAACTTGTCTCTTGACGATGTACAAGCTGTCCATGTTCAGCTTCACGAACTGGCTGTCTCAGTTGACACAGCGCCATCATGGCTCGCCCCTTCGACCTACGGAGATCTATTCTCGTCAAAGTTCAGCACTGCACCAAAGATGAAACCGCTTCTTCATTCAGTAAACGCGGATCTGCAACCAGGAACACTAACAGCCATCATTGGAGGCAGCGGTTCAGGCAAAACGACGTTGCTCAACACGGTAGCAGAAAGAGTCTTGAGTTCCAGGCTAAGCCAACAGGGTATCGCCACCTTCAACGGTAAGGTTGGAGTGCATAGTGTGCGCCATGCCTATGTTATGCAGCAAGATATCCTGCTGCCAACTCTAACTGTTAGGGAGACTCTGCAGTACTCAGCCGACTTGCGACTCCCGCCCTCAACCACGGCCGAGGAGCGCCAGAGGGTTGTTGAGGAAGTCATCCTTGAACTAGGTCTCAAGGAATGCGCCGACACACGTATCGGAAATTCCCAACATCACGGATGTTCAGGTGGTGAGAAGCGACGTACCAGCATTGGTGTTCAACTGTTGGCCAATCCATCTGTCCTATTCCTCGACGAACCCACCACCGGCCTTGACGCAACGAGCGCGTACCAGCTTGTAAGAACACTCAAGACGCTTGCGCAAAAGGGGCGCACGATCATCACAACCATTCACCAACCTCGCTCTGAGATCTGGGATCTCTTCGACAACTTGATCGTTCTAACAAAGGGCAGTCCTGTCTTTTCAGGGGCTGTCAAGGATGCTGTCCCGTGGTTCAGCGAGCTAGGTTTCCAACTGCCACCCTTTGTCAACCCTGCCGAGTTCATCATCGACATTGCTGCTGTTGATAACCGAACACCCGAGCTGGAGCAGGAAACAACGGCCAAGGTTGAGCGTTTAAAGAGTGCTTGGAGTCAGGAGACGTTGAAGCGATACCAACCGCTCGACAAGTCGGTTGATGTTGGCGATGGAAAGAAAAAGAAGGATAAAAGACCTGAGGAACATGCAGGCTTTGTACGACAGCTTACAGTTCTTACCGATCGTACGCTTAAAGTTACATATCGCGATCCCCTCGGCATGGCGGCCTCTATCACTGAAGCTGTATTCATGGGCCTTGTATCTGGTTACATGTTCTACGATCTCGGTCGCGACCAAGCCGGTATTCGATCTCGCCAGGGTGGTCTATACACCGCCGCCGGTCTTCAAGGTTACCTCATCCTCATCTTCGAAGTGTACCGCATGACCTTCGACATCCCAACATTCGATCGCGAGAACTCAGAGGGCTGCGTCGATGCTCTACCATTTGTCCTCTCGCGACGAATCGCTCGCATGATCACCGAAGACGTCACGGCGCCCTTTCTCTTCTCCGTTATCTTTTACTTCATGGCGGGCTTTGAGCGCGATGCCGAACGGTTCTTTATCTTTTTCGCTGTCACTCTGTTGAATCAGTACATTGCTGTTACGTGTGCGATGACCTGTGTCGCTACGGTTAGACATTTCGCTGGAGCGAGTGTGATCGCCAACTTGATCTTTACTCTGCAGAGTATGGCTTGTGGCATGTTCATCAATGTGAACAGTCTGCCGGTTTATGTCCGGTGGTTGAAGTGGCTTACTTACACGGTATGATCATCGGTCCCGTCATCTTGATCTTATACTGACCCGAACAGTTCTACGTCTTTAGTGCATATGCCGGAAACGAATTTGAAGGGAGCTTCTATGATTGTCCCTATTCGGGTGGAGAGTCTGATCCGAGATGTAAGCAGTACACCGGAGCGTACGTGATGTCTTCACTGGGCTTTCCAAAAGACTGGGTTGCCAAACCTATTCTCGTACTCCTTGCTTTCGTCATCTTCTTCATTGTGCTGTCGGTTATCGGACTGCATATCATCAAAGTCGAAATGACGATTGCTCGCGCTCGTGTGTCGGATACAGATCTTTCGGCGGGCAAGGAGAAGATGACTGCACGTTCTGTTGCCGATGTACGCGCTATCGACTTGGAGCTCGATCAATTCTCATTGGCTTTGGATAAGAGATCACAAAGGGGGAAGAAGCTGCCCACCAAGACCATTTTGAACCCCATCACGGCGACGTTTAGTGCTGGAGTACTTAATGTCATTATGGGTCCTTCGGGAAGTGGAAAGACGTCGTTGCTCAACTCAATGGCCCTGCGACTACGCAATTCTGTGGGAACAAAGTATCGACCAGCTGGTAAACTGACCTTCAACGGCGCTGTCCCTTCGGATTCAGTTATTCGATCGGTGTGCTCTTACGTCTGCCAGGATGACGATGCACTGCTGCCATCTCTCACAGTCCGCGAGACACTTCGGTTTGCAGCTGGGCTTCGATTGCCGTCATTTATGAGTAAAGAGGAAAAGAACCGCCGAGCAGAAGATGTTCTTCTGAAGATGGGCTTGAAAGATTGTGCTGATAACCTCGTTGGAGGTGAGCTTGTGAAGGGTATTTCTGGAGGAGAGAAACGCCGAGTATCTATCGCAGTCCAGGTCCTGACTGATCCTCGCATTTTACTTCTGGACGAACCGACATCAGGACTTGATGCTTTTACTGCGAACTCTATCATGGAAGTGCTTCAGGGTCTGGCTAATGAAGGTCGTACACTGATTCTTACAATCCACCAGGCGCGATCTGATTTATTCAGGGAGTTTGGAAACGTACTTCTTCTAGCACGAGGTGGTTCACAGGTTTACTCGGGTGCCGGGAAGGACATGCTTGGATACCTGGCACGTCATGGCTATGAGTGTCCTCAGCATACAAACCCCGCGGACTTTGCATTGGATATGATTACTATCGATCTGCAACAGGAGGGTAAAGAGTTGGAGTCTCGGAAGCGAGTGCAGAATCTGATTGATCATTGGAAAGAGGAGGATTCGTCGACGAAGAGGGGAGGACTTGCTGATATTCATGAGAAGGATGAAGTCCAGCCGGATCCCACCAATCAGCCAGACATGTCTGTGACTTCCCAAAAGGATACAACTCTTCCACCATTGCCAACACCACAGCGTCGATCATTCAGTAAAGCCAACCTCTCTACCCCCGCCGAACTAGGAGCCCTCATCCGCAAACGCGCTCCCATCACAACAGCCCTCCCCCTTCTTCTCCACCGCGCCTGTATCAACACATACCGTCAACCAGAGCTCATCATCGCTCGTCTTATGCAAGTTATTGGTCTCGCTCTTGTTCTGGCGCTGTTCTTCGCACCCTTCGACAACGATTACTACTCTGTTCAGAACCGTATGGGTTTCGTCCAGGAGATTGGTGCGTTCTACTTCGTGGGAATGCTGCAGAATACAGCTATCTATCCCAATGAGCGTGATGTTTTTTACAGAGAGGATGATGATGGCGTTTATAGCGTTGATGCATTCCTCGCTGCGTATACTATCCTTGAAGTGCCCTTTGAGGTTATAAGCTGCATGATATTCGGTGTCCTGGGTGTTATTGCAGTGGATCTTCCTCGAACAGCAACACTCTACTTCGTCTCGGTATTCGCCTGCTTCGGCATTGTATCCTGCGGCGAGAGTCTCGGAATCATGTTCAACACACTCTTCGGACACACCGGCTTCGCCGTCAACATCATGGGCGTATTCCTCGCGCTCGCCAACACAATGGCCGGCATCCTCTCCATCGACATGCCGGACCTCTTCAAAGCCTTCAACTACCTCTCGCCCATCCGGTACGGCACACGCGCCGTAGCGCCGTATTCACTGCGCGGTCTTACCTTCACGTGCAACGATGACCAGAGACTAGCGAATGGGAAGTGTCCGATTGAGACGGGGCAGGATGTGCTGGAGCTGTATAACTTCGATGTCGATCCTGTGGTGAACGTGGCGTGCTTAGCGGCTTGTGTGGTCGTCTATAGACTTCTTGCTTGGGGACTGTTGAGGATTGCGAGGACGCATTGGAGAGGGAGGAAGAAGGAGAAGGAGAATAAGTGATGGGTGTGGACAATCGATATCTGGTCTAAAGACTCCCAGGGGCTGGGTTTCTAGAACATGCAAAATAATTTAAGTTGTGAAAACACTTCCGGAGGCGCATGGGCAGTGAAATATATACAATATAGTAGTTGTTGAATGACTTCGCCAGCAGAGGCCCTACAAGTAAAACTGTGTCAAGCGGGCTTAGTCTACTTACTGGCCAACGTTCTTTTCTTGTCATTGTGTGACAAGTGTAGGCATTTGTTATACGCATATCATGTTTCACGAATTTCAGTGTAACTAGTAACCTTGTACATGGTGTTGAAATAGACTTGGTACCTCATGCCGATCATCTGTATACCAAGACTCTCGTGCAGGGATTCCTGGATTGACGACACCTGAGTAACAACCCAATGCACTCTGTACTATCTATCGTACTTAGGGGTTTTATATGCTTGTATTTTATTGATGTATCTATCTCTCAGGGAAGGCGACCCTATAAGTAATCAGTGCGCTCCAGTCTCAAGGGTAATTAAACCATCAGGAATATGTACATACTCAGATAGTTATCAATTCAGTAACAGACTAAAGCAAACTCAGGACTCGTAACTAGAAACAAAAGCAAGTGCGCCAAGAGCGTCAGCGACTCCAATGCTTCCTTGGCCATGACGCCGCCTAAAGATCTAAAGATCAGAAGCTCAGAAGCTTACTGCATCCTAACTAACACCTCCCGAAGAAAAGAGTAGCAAAAACGCCCCATATTGGATATCTCCCGCCATTTCAATCCCCATGCTGTCCATCACCATCAGCTCTTGCAAAACCAGAGACAAACAACCGGCTTCTCTCCCGGATTTCCAGTTCTGGACGAGTCCCAGCCGACCTGATCCATCGTCTTGGCGCATTCGTCCTTGTCATCACCGTTGAACGCATATCCCTTGTACCACTTGCCGTTTCCTCCGCTGTAGAGCTCGAAACACCTGTTTTTCTTGTCGTTGGGGTTAGTGCAGCCAAAGCCCTTGAGCAAGTCGCCCAGCTTTGTGGTTGTGGGGACGTGGGATGCTATGAAAGGGATCTGCGCGTTTGCTGGGAGCTGCCAGGGGGGAGAATCGCTCTTGAAAACGTGGACTTTGGTGTGGGCAGCTGGGAAGAAGTAGTTGTAGCCGGGTTCACAGCCGACACCGCCGGAGGAGTTGGTTAGCTGAGCAGCAGGCATTTGGGTGTCAATGTGCGGTTGAGGCTGCGGTTGACGAGGAAGGATGTTACCCGCACCGTTGGGCTGATGGGAGAAGGTCTGCTGGGTTTGAAACCCAGGAAGTTGTGCCTGGGGAAGGCCGTATGCAGGTTGGCCATATACGGCACCAGCACCGTACATATAACCATAAGGGGAAGCAACTAAACCAAAGTTATAGCCAGGCCCACCAATGTGAGGAATGTAGGGTTGACCTTGTGTAGGCATGGGGGCACCAACGGGAGCGAAGTTGGGACGCGTACCCGTGGCATCACGGCCATTGATGGGATTCCAACCACCAGACATTACGTGAGATCGGGGAAGGACGGAGGGATGGGGAGGAAGGGGTCAACAAAGAGGCTGCCAGGTATGCACCCAACGACGAAGGTTCGGATCGAACGAAGCGTTCCAGTAACCAGGTACAGGTCCCTGACGACTTGGGTCCCAAGTTTGAGGAGGTGCGCTGTATGGCGAGCTTTGGTACCAGGAAGGATACGATTGCTGAGGCTGCGAAACTTCGTTATGATAGTAGTTGAAAGGGTCAACAGGACGTTGGTAAGAAGGATAGATGTCTAAACGAAGTCAGATCAACTCACAAGAGGGCGAAAGGCGGTTTTATAGAGCACTCTGTATATGAATGTCTGTAACCAATGCCATGGGTTCACTGCTTACCTGAAGATGTATCCTCAGCGTCGCTAGCTGCCACTGATGAACCGCTCTCGCTATCACTATCAGCGGTCTCGTCGTCAGAGTCAGAGTCAACTTCCAAACGACCAGCGAAGACCTCTGTGCTCCAAAGAACGTTATCGTTAGAGTCGTAAAAAGCACCGACAATTATCCAGGCCCAATAAGGAGAGTCTCGAGAAGCCTTCAGATGTTGCGTGATGATCAGCTTCGTCGCGGGCGCTGGAAGCTCGACGTTCTCAATTGTCCTACAGCGAACTGGTGTTGAGTTGGACATGAAGAACGGCTCTGGCAAGCGAGCTGAAAGACTTTGATGAACGGCTGGTTGAAAGGAATGGGTCTGTAGAACAGGGATGTGCTGCTATTTATGCTTTGGATAGACATAGATTCGAACATGATTAACTATGTCCTTGACTATGAATCAGTTCGAAAAGATAGTCAGAGTCATCGAAATATGGGACTGATTGTGAGTATATGTCCTCGGAACAATCAGCCGCCTCGTGAATTGGAAGTGATTCACCAGCCCTTACGTTAAATCTTGGCAGCTGTTCCAAGACAATCTGTGATGCGGGGTCCGTATGGGTGAAAATGTCCCAGAAGCAAAACTCCAAGGACTAACCATGTCATATCAACTGTGATACGCAGAACGGGCGAACAGGGCTTCGCGATGGTACACCCCCGTCAGCGTGTCGTGCGTCACACTTGGGCATGGCACACAGCTTCGATTGCTGACCGGTACCCAATCACTTGATTGGGTTTGGTGGTGGTTGTCAGACTAGCAAAGCCGTGAATGTCTGGTTCGCCAAGACTGCATAAACTGCTGTAAGTGTGCATACAGACAGGACATGATGCGAATGGGCTGCAACCCCCTACAAACCGGGCGGTGCGTTTGGTAGTGACAACCCATGTCAATGAGGCTGAAAGGTAGGACGAAAAAGCAGTTCAATTCAGAGTAACTCCTCGCTAGTTTGCCCGAGTAGTGATTCGGATAAATAATATGAGATAGTAAAACGCAGTCCATAGGGGATCTTCAGCAATGATTGGTTCTGTGAAAGTCCGTGTTTCCGCTGATGTCTACACCAGATCATGCGTGTCCAAAATGGCCATCAGGTGACAATTCACAGCCGTATTTTCGACAATTGTTCAATGGAGAGTTATGTGACATCATTCCTCGTCGCTTGTAGACTCAACAACTCGAACTCCTCCACCCTTCTTGGCCGTCTCAATCTCTCTCTGCTGCTGCTGTCGCTTTCCAACCTCGTTCACCAAGCCCTTCAGATAGACTTCAGCTTGAACAGTAGCGCTGTACGCGGCCGGAGTCCAACTCCAGATGTTGCGCTTGTGGATGTCCGCGCCCGCCGCCAGCAGCGTTCGCAGCACCAGCAGATTGCCGTTTCCGCTTGCAAAATGCAGCGCCGTATTGCCTTCAACGTCAGCGCGGCGAACTGCTTCGTAAGGCCCGCCAGGGACATAGGTAAGGAGGAGTTGTAAGATGGTGTCATGTCCACCAAGGCTGGCCTCCATCACGGCATCGCGGCCTCGGATATCGCGGCGAAGTATGCATGTTTTGTCGTGCTCGACGAGGATCTGGACGACTTCGGTGTGACCTCCAGCTGCAGCGAGCATCAACGCAGTTTGGTGGTTTTCGTTGAGCGCAGGGCACGGGTCTTCATGGCCGAGCTTGATAAGTACTTCGCACACTTCGTGGTGGCCTAGTGAGGCTGCTAGATGCAGGTTCGAGTTGGATTGGCCGGATGGGGAGAAATCGGGGTTGAGGAGAAGACTCGGATGTGTCTTGAGAATGCGGTAGAGAAGAGTGGCATCGTTGGCGTGTATTGCCCGACGGACACGAATATATGGTTCAATCCTATTGACAGTCAGTTAATTGCATATCGATCGCAGTGTTGGCAAAGCTCACATGTTGGAGGGTGACTGGTCATGACGGTTGCGATTGAGAGACCAGGAGCATGTCGCGAGGTCGCGGAAAAAATGAAAGTCGCTGAAGAAAGAACAAAAGAAAGGATAGTATATAGCCAGAATATAACTTGAATAGAGGCACAAAAGAAATTAAAACGCTGGATCGAAAGAAAAGAGAATGAAAGAGGGGAAGCGAATCAACAAAAGAGTTGTCCGTTGATGGTGAGATGGGAAAGCTTAAGCTGCGCCCGCATTCAGCCTTTGAGCTCTGGGTCGGCCGCGAACTCTCGTCATGAAACAGGCGGCGCCCCACATCCGCTGTTCCGCATGAGCTAAGCTTTTGGCATGATAAGCCAAGCCATGGAAATGGCTGAACGTGGTATGATAGTGCCAATAGATAATCGAAGAAAAAAAGAATGATTTTAGGGGCTTCGTTTGTATAAAGCAATGGTTTTTATTGCTCGGACAAATCGTCGTATTATACTGTCAAGTGGTGGGTTTATAGAAGCTCAAGCTCAACCCCACTCTTATAAGCGCTGTCATGCTCCTGGGCCTTTGACGATGGGGTCTCTTCAACGTCACCTCTACCCTGTAGGTAGATAAACTTGGTTCCTTCATGTCTACATGCCAATGCATCAAGAGATGGCTTATGCACTAATGGGAGACCACCAGGACGCGAACATGGCTGGAGGTATATCTTGTACCCCCTGATGAAAATATAGCGACGGCTCAATTGCTTATTACCTCATGATTACTTTCTTCCAACCGCATCAAAGGGGGTGAGTGGAACAACGGAACACCTCACAGCAGCTTCTATCACGACATTTTACTACGCAGGGAGGAAACATTTCTCCAAAGCTAATACAGGAGCAGGAGACCGTTAGGCTATTTATGGATACTACAGATATTCTTGCGACAAGCCTACCTGATACCAATCAGCAGCGCAGTTAGGAGGTATCAGGTACGATGATCTGGCCAAAAGGAGAGACTATTCGGTACCGTCTCAATATAGTACCAGAGTTCTGCGGTTACTCTCAACAAATCGTAAGCACGCCCGGTTAGCTCAATCGGTAGAGCGTGAGACTCTTACGAGTACGCGATCTCAAGGTTGCGGGTTCGACCCCCGCATCGGGCTGTTCCTATACTACATATTCATTGATTGAGATGTGCTTTCTTTTTGCGTTTTCTGCCAATCGGATTACTTTTGTAAGAGGTGTTTTCGCTCACTAAAAGTCTATGTGCAGATTTGGTTATGCATGTCACTGTAGTGAAGATTCTTTTTTGATTGCATGAACGTCTATGTTGGAGACTGACGTTGCACGATCGAGATGCAAGTGAGGTAGACGGTATTGAACAAAAGACATGATATTCCACTATTGAGGCCTCACATAAAGTACAAAATCCCCTTCCATTATCACCTCTAAATCATCCGTCTACTTGGTATCACTTAGTTCAGCTCATGAGCCTTCTTAATCGCCTTGTTCTTGCCCGTGTCCAGAATAACAGCTGGATCCTCCTCATCTCCCTTTCTGGAGACTTTATTGCCATTCTTGGTCGTAATGGAAGTACTGGGCACCATATCAGCAACTCAAATTTTAAACACAAGATATTGGAGACTTACTCTTCAGCCTTGACATCTAGGACCTTGCCCTTGGGCTGTCCCTGACCCCAGTTCCAGCTCACAGTATCGCCTTTCTTGGGGCCGTTCTTTGCGCCTGAGTCGTCACCACCGTCATCCTCTTTTTGATCGTCGTCTTCGGCCTGTTCAGACTTCTTTGTGTTGCCCTTGGACTTCTTGCCATTGGATTGCTTCTTCGGTGCCGGTTTTTTCTCGGAGTCATCGTCGTCTTCATCTTGCTCTTCCTCCTCCTCCTCGTCATCATCATTGGACTTTGTGGATTCTCCCTTTCGGGTCTCTCGCTTCTTGTTAGCGCCAGTCTGGCTCCGAGTTGCTCTTCGCTTCTCGCCAGTGTTCTTCTCCTCATCGTCGTTCCCTTCCTGCTCCTCTTCAGCATCATCGTCCGCTTCTTCTTCTTCATCCTCTTCGTCGTCCTTCTTGTTACTGCCGTTCTGCTTTCCTTGAGCCTTGAGGAAATCGTGACCCCAATTCTTAAGCGACGCGTAGGACTTGGTCTTCTTGACCTCCTCGGGGGACTTGTCGTTGTTCGACTTTGTCTCCTGTGCTAGATGGCGCTTACTGCATACAATTAGCCTCGAATTGACCGACCAGTTATGTATCTGACACTTGCGTAGGTACGGTAATACTTACCAGTATGAAACAACCTTGCGCATGTGCTGGACTTGCTCATCTGTGTACTTCTTGGGATCCTTCTTGGGGTTCTCCTTCAAGATCTCGACGATCTTGCGACCACTGTCATGACCAACAGTCTCGCCATTCTCATCCTCCTTAGGCCAGCCTGCGCTGTTGGAGTCATCTGACTTGAGCCACTTCTCGAGGTCTGAGGCCGTCATGTTGACGACATCGTTGAATTCTTGGATGACTTCGTCGTTGCCCTTCATGGTTGCTAGTGTGTTGATCGACTATGGTAAGTTAAAGGTTGTGTTATGCCGTTTGATTCGAGTAAATGCGAAAAGAAACTGATCAAGTCCGACTATTCCTACGCGACCCATCATCCCGTTTTGTAACCGCATCGTTATTGCTTTTGGTTTGCGCCGTGTCGTCATGGCAGCCAGCTTACAATCGTAGCGTCATAGAAAAGCCACAATCAATTTACGGAGCGCGATCTTTGGCATAAGTAGCTTGCCGTGATCGACTCAAATTGGCCTTGATGTTTAAGTGCGTGCAGGGGTTCAGCTGACCTAGGTAGGGCGCGATCCGAAGGTTGTCTTGGGTGTTGTCCAAGGAACGCGATCCGATCTCATCAATGTGCGCATCATTTCCGGCGATCATTTTCAAGGGTGGTTGGGCGGCTGGGTAGTGGGCCAGGAACCAGATTTATAGATCAATTAGCTGAGACAAGCTAACGAATTTAATGCATTGAAAAAGGGGAATGACAATGATGTTGTTGGCCAGGAGAATTGGACTCGGGAGCGCGTTGACAACTGATGGTGTTTGTCCGTTTACGTTAGTTCAATTCGATGGTGTTCAAGGCTCTGGTCAAATCGTAACAATCCGAGATCCCAGACTGATTCATAACGAAAACAGCCATAAATCTTAGTTAAAAGAAAATTGATACTTCAATTGACATTTCGTTATTTCCTAATGACTGGGACGCTATCATTGGCCTTCGATTATTCTCATCCTGTCTTATGAGTTGCAATAACAGATAGCTTTCATTAGTTGAAATAGTGTTCTACGACCGATGAATAGCCATGTAAAACATGTAAAGCCTAGAGATCTTCTTCTGGACATGATAATGTCCACAATACCTATATCATATTTGCCTCTTGTGCCTGGCCTGACTTTTGTCTAGATCATAAGATCCAGGTACCCGGCCCCAGTCATATTTGACCGATCGGAGCTACCTCTAGCTCACGAGTATGAATGTTGAGTTTACGAACACAAGCTTCAGCTACATTGCTTAGATATCAATTATTTTTCTCACTAAAGAACTTTTATGCCATTTTTTGCAAACACATGTAACATCCCCTTTAGATTCGCAAATCCAACTCCCAAGCTCAGCATCTTCCCTCTCATGAGCTTTGACCCAGATGATGCAATTGACGAACGAGCTTCAAATTCCCCTCGCTAAGCCTTAAAGAGAAGCCATTGGCCCCACCGCGGGGTTGTTCGGGAGCGGGAGCGGGGCCATTTTTCGCCGGGGCCGCAGCGTCAAGGCCGATCAAGGAGCAGACGACATTCACCCTTGACTCTTTTTTTTGTGACTCAGATAAAACAACATCCAAAACTGAAAAAGACACCACGTACGCGATATCCTTGGAACCCTCCGTTGATTAATTCGCAAATCTCATCGCTATTGTTCCTGTGCGTTTTCCCCCGTTTTCATGTTTTCGTTAGCGTCAATTGAACCGTCCTTAAGCCTTTTCAGCCGTTGCACACTTCTCCGCCACTTGCATTCTTCTTCTGCAATTCGATCGCGATACGCAAACCAAGTTGCTAATTCTGTTCGAAATCACAGGACCTATAGCTTCAGAAGCTTCAGAACCGTCGCAATCATGTCTGAATACCCCCACATCCTTCTGCGCGCCGAGGAGAAGCCCCTCGAGCACCGATCTTTCTCCCCCTCAGTTATCAAGACTCTTGTCGATGCTGGATACCCCGTCTCCGTGGAGCGATCATCTACCGACCCCAAGTTCAAGCGTATCTTCGAGGACTCCGAGTATGAGAAGGCTGGCGCGCGCCTCGTTAACGAGGGTACCTGGCCCCAGGCGGAGCCCGGAACTTTAATCCTTGGACTCAAGGAAATTCCCGAGGACGATTTCCCTCTCAAGAACGACCACATTGTATGCTTAAAATCCGTTTAGCAAAATGTGCTACATGCTAACTTGGTTCAGTCATTTGCCCATTGCTACAAGGTACGACCCTGATCCCGAATCGGAGAAGGCGTCAACTGACACTTTATAGAACCAAGGAGGATGGCAGAAGGTTCTCGGTCGCTTCCCTCAAGGTGGCAGCATCTTGTATGATTTGGAGTTCCTAGTCGACGAACAGGGCCGCCGAGTTTCTGCGTAAGTTGATCTTCCCTACGAAACTTTAAACATGTCTATTGGGAGTCCTGGATGTGGCCTGTACCGCACGAACTATGATGTCACATACCATTGACTTTGAGCAGAGAGATTGGAGTACTGTACTTGCCATTTCATGCTTTTGCGGCCTTAGGAAAGAAGTATAGATACGCCGATCTCTTGCGGAAACCACTTCCAGCTCTGAGACCCAAGCTTCGCACACCCCTCCCTGGAACACACTTTTTCTAACTAGCCATAGTTTCGGATTCCATGCTGGTTTCGCTGGTGCTGCTCTCGGAATCAAGACCCTCGCCCACCAGCTCCAGGACCCCTCCTCCAAGCTCCCCTCTGTCGAGACATTTACCGAGGGCCGTGGATACTACATGAACGAGGATGAGCTCGTCAGCCAGATCCGCGAGGACTTGGCCAAGGCTGAAAAGTCCCTCGGCCGTAAGCCCACCGCTCTTGTGCTTGGTGCTCTCGGACGATGCGGCAAGGGTGCTGTTGACTTGTTCCTCAAGGCTGGTATGCCCGATGAGAACATCACTCGTTGGGACTTGAACGAGACCAAGGACCGAGATGGTAAGTTCTGTCTACTCTTTTCGATGGTACTAAGCTAACTTGCGAAGGTCCTTATGAGGAGATCGCCCAGGCTGATATCTTCCTCAACGCTATCTACCTCTCCAAGCCTATCCCTCCCTTCATCAACGAGGAACTTCTTGCCAAGTCCGGCCGTAACCTGGCCGTCGTTATCGACGTCTCTTGCGATACCACCAACCCCCACAACCCTATCCCCATTTACTCCATCAACACTACCTTCGAGGAGCCCACTGTGCCTGTCGAGATCAAGAACGACCAGAACTCCCTTCCCCTCTCCGTCATTAGCATCGACCACCTCCCCTCAATGCTGCCCCGCGAGGCCAGTGAGGCCTTTAGCGAGGGTCTCAAGGAGTCTCTCCTTACCCTCAAGGACCGCAAGACCTCGCGAGTGTGGGCCGACGCCGAGAAGCTCTTCAACGAGAAGGTTGCTGAGCTTCCTGAGTCCCTGCGAACCAAGAGAGTTTAAAAGTGCCACTTATGAATTATAGTCGGACTGGTTTCGTAGACCGGAATAGAACGCTGCAGAGAACAGCATCATGAAGCATATTTGGGACATTTACGACGTAGATGTGAAAGCTACCCATCATCGCCAGTCTCCTCTGATGAAAGACTTACGGACTTGCCTCAAGTTCACCGACCACCTTGTTTGCCATCAATATCGGGCCTTGGCCGTAGCGCACCAGCAAAATCCTCGAATATTATCTTTAATTACCAGTCACCGTTCGTTTCTGAGCAACAGTCCTGAGAGGTCGCAGAATGGCCAGCTCAAGACTCTCTTAATTAACATTATGAGGATAGTTTTATGCTAATCACTGGATTACTTACTGCACGAAATCCGACAAACTCAGTCACCTTAGCGCAAAGCTAGTGTAGACCCTGACAAAATTACTTCGTCTTGCGCAACAAATAAGCCCAAAAGCATGTATCGCTACTTCTGTCCCGCACAAACCCTTCCAATCAGATATTCTCATATTCGTCTTCGTCGGGGACGTGTCCGTTATTTTCTTATCCGAATTTTCCATGATAACTTCAAAATAATAAAACCACCATCACTTGTTAAAGCAGTTACCTATATGCGATGACTGCAGTGGATGAAACAGTTGGAGTAGTTCAATCGACTGAGGCGGGTGAAGCGTCTGCGGCTTCTTCACCCGAGCATACTAAGTCACCTCAACCTGCCGATTCACCATCGGTGGCTCAGTCAGAGGGGCATCGATCTCAGTCACCTCAGGTGTCTCAACCACCTCAAGATGCTCAAGATACTCAAGTTGCTCAATCGCCTGAAGCGACCGAGTCGCCCCAAGTCGCTCAGTCGACTCAAGTCATTCAAGCGCCTCGAACGGCTCAGCGACCCCTCGCGGCCAAACTTCCACCTCGGGCTTTTCAGCACCACGTAGCTCATCCACCACAGACTCAAGGCGTGCAATGTCCTCATATTGTTCACCCTCCTCCAGTGATGTACTACTATTTTCCGCATCCGAACATGCCTCCTCCTCCTCCTCATCCGCACCATTCATATCCTCCTTACGTGGTGTACCCGCATCCTCATATGCCTCAGCCGCCACATCATATGGCCCAGGCTCAGATGGCTCACCCTTTGATGACCTACCCTCAATACATGGCCTATGCTCCGCAACCGAACATGCCGCAGCCTCCATATCACTACATGCCTCATCCTCCTCCCCACCCGGCACAGGCTCCTCGAAGGGTTCCAGCACCTCATGTGGCCCAACCTCCCCAAACAACTCGCCGTGCTCCTCAACCAGTGCCCACCGCTCCTCGAAGACGTCTCTCCACACCTGAGGGAACTCCAGGACCCCAGACTGTTGCTTCTACTCCGGCGCCTCAATCTACAGCTTCTACTCCGGCCGCCAAGTCTGCCCCATCATCGCCAGATTCGAAGTCTGCCGATTCCACGCCTGCTCAAGACCCTGCTGCGCAGACAACAACAACATGGGACATGGGTTCCCCACCAAAGAAGCGAAGGGGGCACAAGCCCAAGCCATTATCAGAGCGTAAACTATTACGCACGACGCCAATTGTTCGCAAAGAGAACACTTACTCCAAGAGGAAGAGGGAGGAGGTTATTATGTGGATGGTCCATAACCGGGTCGACCGTCGAGGCGAGATGGTGCCGCCTTCTACTACAGACGCCGAGAATCACTTTCAGATCCCTAGGAGCACCATCGCGGGATGGAAAAGAGCCATGTAAGTAATATTCGGCATGACCTCTGTAAAGTCCATCTTGGCGCTAGTACTGACAACGTAAGAAAGGTTGGGCCTTGGTCCCATTCCAAAATGAATACTGAATTACTAGCGAGGTGTTGGAGGAGGATTAGGGATTCTGATCGGCTTCAAGGGATAGTATCGTATAGGCACGGCGTATTAATTCATAAAATCCATCGCCCTACGCACAGGTACTATGGGTCCCTTTCGCTCTCTGGTGTGTACATGATTCGTAGGGTTAGAAACAAGGGTCTGGCATTCTGCTTACAAACCGTCTTAACTCAGATGAACACAGCAGGTAAGAAATATAAAATGAGCATATTTCATGAGTTGTGGTGGCATTATGTTGTTGCTGACCAACTGCTTCCGCTCTTCTAATCCTAGTGTTTACGTCACTTTAGCCCGTGAACCCCGCTGGACCTCTTCTCCCTTAAGCTTTAACACCAGCATATTCCCAACTATTTTGGCCAAACCAGACGTTATTTTTAACTCGACGCTGCAAAAATGAGCTCTATTCTTAAAACAATTGTGGCAACCGGTGCTTCATCAGGAATCGTACGTGCAACCAGCTAATCCTAGACTGTAACATTGCTAACAGCACCAGGGCCTGGAAGCTATCAAGCAGCTCCTCGAGCAAAGCCAGCCATACAGAGTCCTCCTTGGAGCACGCAACACAGAGAGAGCGCAAAAGTCCTATGATGAGCTCAAGTATGACCGGTCTTCGGACGAGGTTACTATCCTCCCGTTGGAGTTGAGTGACCTCAGGAGCGTCAAGTCGTTTGCTGAGCAGACTCTCGAGAAACTAGGTCAGGAAAAGATTGACTATTTGCTGCTCAACGCAGGACTCGGTGGTGTTACTACCGATGGACCTGGACCCAATGGGTCGCGATGGTGCGAGTCGCATGTTGTGAACCACCTGTGTATGTGTATCAGTGATACAAAGTTTGGCGTTGACTAACGTTTGACAGCGCAGCATTATCTTGTGCACCTCCTGCGGGAGAAGTTGGTCGAGAGCAAGTCGAGGATCGTCTTCGTTTCTTCTGGCGCCGTTCGCACCGTTTCTGATCCAAGTAAGTTGCCCCTTGTAGGATTATTTCAGTATTCTAATGCATGTACAGGCAAGCTTGACGAGGAGCTCAAAGCTGGTTCTGGCGTATCCGCACATCCTACCTACTGCAACACCAAATTCACCGGCCTGCTCGGTGCGCAGTGGTGGCGCCGTCAACTTGCCGGCACCAACGACGTTGTTGCTGTTTCGCCCGGTCTGATCCCCGGTACAGGTCTTGCGAAGCAAATGGGGATCCAAGCCAGTATGCCCGACGCAAAGTCGATTCCTGAAGGTGAGTTTCTTTTCTGATATCTGTTTTGTTGAGGGATTGTTGCTGATAGTGTTACAGGTGCACAGAGCGTTCTTGCGGCGCTTACTAGAAGTGACTTCCCGGAGGACCGCGACCGCATCTTCTTGACCAGCTGGGGTGAGTGGTGGGAGAAGAGCGTGATCGAGAAGTCTACGGATAAGGAACTTCAGGATAAGTGGTGCCCTAGCAAGGAGGAGATTGAGAGTGAGGCGGGTATCTCTGCTTGAGATGGTAAAGCTGTAGTGGACAAATAGGTTAGATGATAAAATCCAAACCGTCAGAACCCAACCTGTCCCGGAAAGATTGGCTGAATAGAGTTGAGTATGGCCGTGTCTTACGGCTACTGTGTAAGCAAGCATCAGTTGTGGTCAACGGTCGTTGAGGGTGTGGTGAATCTTTGGCTTACCGTACACTACAGTTAACGGCTCCCGTCTCCAAGCGGCAGAGGCTGAAACAGCTGCAGTAGAACCTCCGACCTGTCAGTGACGTTTAGAGGATGCGATGTCGCTTACAACATAGTCGGATAGAAACTTCAAAGGGAGACGGAGAATGAACTACAAAGCTTGGATTGGGGATATCCTTTACTACTTTAAATGTATATGTACAGTTCCGTGCAAAAGTTCCGACAACGAGTCATCTAGAGATATGTAATAAAATGGATATATAAAATATATTACATTTAGAAGACTTTATATATGATCTTAAGATAATATTATATAAAATTTTATGAATTAAAAGGAGTTTATTATAATATGTATACTCTTCAATAAAATTTAGAATAGAGGA